>PVKU01006653.1:0-99734 GCA_004027475.1 Anoura caudifer
CACCTCCGCTTTTTCCTGCCGCGACTCCGCCCCTCTTACCGGTCTGGATGAATCGTTGTTGGACTTCCAAACAGTTTGATTTTCTGAGATCTGGTTGTTTTCTTGTTTCTAAATCTTTGTTGTCCTTAATTTGGTTGTGAGAAGAGACACAGTGCGTCTGCCTATGCCTCCATCTTGGCCGGAAGCTCCCTCAAAACAAATTTTTTAAGAATGATTTCTAAAATTCAGGTATAATTGACAAATAGTAAAATCACCCTTTTTAATGGTGCAGTTTAATGAGTTTTAACAAATGTATACAATAATGTTACCACCACCACAATCAAAACAAAGAACATTTCCATTGCCCCAAATATTTCTCGGTACCGTCTTGTGGTTAAATATTTCCCTCAGTTCCTAGCAACTGCTGATTGGATTTCTGCCCCTATAGTCTTGCCTTTTCCACAATGTCATGTAAATGGAATCATACAGAATGTAGCCTTATGTGCCTGATTTCTTGCACTTAGCATAATGCCCTTGAGCATCACCCGTGTTGCTATAGGTCATTTCTTTCTATTGCTCAAACCAAATAAATGTTAAGAGAAAAAGCACTAAAGAAAAAAAAAGGAGGGGATCATGAACAGGGATAAAAAGTTCAATTTGCCCATAAGACATATCTTAAATTTGCACTGTGGAACCAATAAAATAACCTTGAAATACACAAAGCAGAAATTCACAGATATGATCCGGCCCTACATATTAACACCCTCATCTCCTACTTTCCCATCACTCCCTCCACTCTAGCTGAACAGGCCTCCCTACTACTATTCCTTCAACTCCAAAGGCAGGATCCCATCTAGTCCTTCTTTACAGCCATTCCTCTGTCCAAAGATTCTTCCCCCAGATATTCTCATGGCTAAATCCCTCACCTTCTTCAAATCTTTGCTTAAATGACACCTTCTTAATAACACCTCTCTTGACTGTCCTATTTAATACCACAACCTGTTGTTATCTGGTACATTCATATCTATTGTTGCATGGATCAAATTTATTTTTTAAATAATAAAAATCAATAAAACCAGAAAAAAGAGAAACTCTGGGATTCTGCATTACTGTGTAAGCCAAGGCACAGAATGTTCCCAGAAAAGACTAGTCCACAAAGTTAAATCTGCAGATAGGTCAGGTAGGCCTTTTAGGCTATAATTATGGCAGAATGGTATAGGCGAATGTCATTGTGAGGCAAACTGATACGTAAGTGGGAATAAGAATGGGAGCCCCCCAAAAGTTAGACAAATATTTTCAATGAGTTAAGGGCACATTATATAACTTCAGAAAACCCTGTGGCATGTGATACATAAAGTAAATTCTGTATTTCAGTTCTGTAACAATTTTCATGTAATGTAAAACCTAAATATAGAATTGTTTGTGTTTTAAAGGGGTCATTCTATTTAGGCTATTGAGTATGCTGTCAAAAATATAGTCACTAAACCAAACTTCTATTCTCCACCTCCATGGACCTGCCAGTTTCAAGAAGTCATTGATTGCCAACAGAATCCTAAATGAGAAGTCTGACCTCATCAAACCAAACCACAGCTACAAACACCATGCGTTAGGCAACCCTTTTCCCCACCATCCATATCTGCCCAGAGCTACCAGCTCTGTCCTGATCCTCCATCATCACACACCCAAGCTGACCAAGCTCCCATGATTAAAACATCATTTCTCCAGACCCATATGCTTTTTAGTCGTGTCTCCCTAAATTCTTTCCCTTTCAATCACAATTTTCCAGGACTGAGAGGTCCTGGAACCCAGATACAGATCTAACTAACACAGAAACAGCACAATTGTGGCAACCCTTCTATTGGTCCCATTGTTCAATGTCAGGAATACACTTTGTTTTGCTCTGTATGTCTTAAGTTAGGTTTTCATTCCTCCTCCTATGGATACACTCAGAGCATCCACCTGTCCTGGGGGGCACACAGAACCACTGTTCCATAAAGCCTGCTAAACACCAATCCCAACCATTAGGGAGGATGCCATTTTCAAGTGACAGCTTCATATGCTCCTTCATTCCTGCATTTCTCAGTCCAAGAGCCTAGGAGTCCCCACTATTTGTCTTCATTCTTCACCTTGTCTCATTAGTCAGTCATCCAGTCCTGCTCAATGATTATACCTCCTAGGCATTTCTGTCTCCTCTCAGTTCTGCCACTGCCCAAGGGTAGTCATCAACTCCTATCCCAGTTCCTACAACAGTCCTCTTATTGGTCCCCAGTTCTAGTCTCAACCTTCACTGTGTCAGACATTCCCATCCTCTTCTATTCTACATACCTCCCTTCTCCTGCCCACCCACTGCAAGAGGCTAGAAGACTCTCCAACTCCCCTGAAGGTATGTTCTGGAAGTGATTTAGGTGGCAACGATGAGAATCTCTCACAGGAGACTTAGAAGCAGAAGGAAGGCAGAAACCATTCTTGTGGAGGTGACAACTACAGGGGCTCTGACAGACCCTGTGCTTCACTGCCTGGATACCAGCCTTCTGCATGCAAACTGGTCATAGGGCAGGAGCAGTTTCCTGACACCTGATTGCAGCTGCAGGGCTGTAACCTTAAATCCAAGGATGGAGAAGGGATCAGCTCTCATCCTGCAGCCCACCTAAGACTTTTATAAATACCCAATTCCCCATACTAAATCCCTTTCTGCTCAAAATACCTAGAGTGATTTCTATTTTCTGTAATGAACCCTAACTGATACAGCTTCAAATTCATCCATCAGATACTTTCCTGAATAATTTACCACAGAAACACCACATCATGCCCTTGCTTAAAATTCAGCGGCTTCCTATCCCCAAAGAAAATCAGAATTCCTCAGTAAAGCATAAAAGGCCCTTTGTAAATGGATCTTATCTTCTTACCATCTCCTACAGCAGAGCTCAGCAAACTTTCTGTAAAGGGCCAGATAGTAAGGCTTTGCAGGCCACACAGTCACTCTCACCACTACTTAACTCTGCCATTATAGCATAGAAGTGGCCATGGACAATATGTAAATGAATGAGTATAGCTGTATTCAAATAAAATTTAATCTACAAAACCAGGTGGTCAGGAGAATAAGAAGACAAGCTACAGATCATTACAAAAGACATATGATAAAGAAGCATCACCCAAACTATACAAAGAACTCATAAAACTCAACAATAAGAAAAGGAACAATCCAATTTAAAAACTGGACAAAAGACCTGAACAGATACCTCACCAAAGAATATATACACTTGACAAATTAGCCTATGAAAAGATGCCCCATGTCACACGTCATCATGAAATGCAAATTAAAACAGCAATGAGACCACGACACACTAGTTAGAATGGCTAAAATCCAAACACAGGCAATGCCAAATGCTAGTGAGGACGTGGAACAACAGGAATCTCATTCATTCCTGGTGAGAACTCAAAATGGCACAACTACTTTGGAAGATAGTTTGGCAGTTTCTTACAAAATTAAACATACTGTTACCATATGATCCAGTAATTGCGCTCCTTGGTATCTACCCAAAGGAGCTGAAAACAGGTCCACAGAAAAACCTGTACACAAATGCTTATAGCAGCTTTGTTCATAACTGCCAAAACTCAAGCAGCCAAGATGTTCTTCAATAGGTGAACGGATAAACAAGGGCATAGCTAGACAATGGAATATCCTTCAGCGCTAAAGAGAAATGAGCTATCAAGCCATGAAAAGACATGGAGGGAACTTAAACACATTAAGTGAAAGAAGCCAATCTGAGCTATATACTTAATAATTCCAATCAAATGACATTCTAGGAAAAGCAAAACTATGGAGACTTTAAAAGGATGGGTGGCTGCCAGGAGTTGAGGAAGGAAGGATAAACAGGCTGAGCACAGCTGATTTTCAGGGCATTGAAACTACCCTGCATGCCACTCTAATGGTAGTAAATATCGTTATAAATTCATCAAAACCTATAGGATGTGCAACACCAAGAGTGAACCATAACGTAAACCAAGGACTTTGAGGGATAATAATGTGCCAACGTAGGTTCACTGATTGCAATAAACGTGCCACTCCGGTGCAGTGTAATCAGAGCAGGGGACGTTGGGTGGGGGGAGGGGGTATGTGGGAAATGTTTGTACGTTCCCCGCAATTTTGCTATGATTCTAACACTGTTCTTTAAAAGAAAAACAAAACCAAAACTCAGGTAGCAATCTGGATTTGGCCTGTGAACCACACTTTTCAACAGCTCTGGCCTGGAATATCTGATATATCAGCATTACCAAATGACCAATATTTCCTCGGATATGCCAATGTCTCTTATCCTGCCCTGCTTTTGTCCATGCCATACCCTCTGCCTGGAGTGACTTTCCTTACCCCACTTCATTGGTCTGTAAAATCCTACAAAGTATAGCTCAGACATGTGAGTTCTTCCACAAATCCCCCAGGTGGATTTAGGTAAATTTCCCACTATCTTCCTCTTGCAGGTGTACTCACCACCACTGTGGGGTCCATCACACTAAACTTTAATTGTCACCTATGTGTATCTGTCTCCTACTAGATGCCATAGTCCTTGATGTGAGGGACCATTTTAACCTTTTTCTTACCACACCCTAGCACAGGCCTGGCATGTGGGTTTGTGGAATGAATACTGCCCTCAACCGCAGATTTCAGCCTTTCTTTCTCAGAGTTCATAAAAAGTTCCTCACGAGCTTTCTGGCACACAGTACACCTCTCTTGGCTCATGGGAAGAAATTACCAGACTTCTGGCCAAGATGGAGGAGGAGGTAAACATACTTTGCCTCTGCACTTAACTACAGTAAAAACTACAAATAAACTACAAAACAAATTTCACTCAGATTCATCAGAAAATCAAGCTGTATGGAAGTCCGACAACCAAGGATTAAAGAAGCCACATTCATCCAGACAGGTAGGAGGGGAGGAGGTGCAGAGAGGCATGGAGAGGTGGCAGAACAGGCAGTCCCACATTCATGTGTGGAGGATAAAGATCAGGAGGGATACCTTGGGAGTGAGCAATCCCAGCCCTAGACCAGACCACCCAGCCCAGGACTGCAGCACCAGGAATATGAGTCCCCACAATTTCAGGCTCCAAAAACCAGCTGGGATTTTTTGAAGAAACAGCAGGATGCTCAAGAGACTTCCCTTTAAGGGCCCACAACGGACTTTGGACTTATGTACACCCACCCTGTCTGGGATTCAGTGCCAGGGCAACAGCTAGAAGTGCACAAGTGGCCTACAGGGAGAAAGGGAGAAAGTGAAATGACTGGCAAGAGGGTGAGTGCCCAGGAGACAGCTTCCTCTCAAGCAATCTCCAGAGGCCAGGCAGTGGCATTGTCCCCTCTCTGAGCCCTCCCACACACAGAGCCAAAAGCGATAAAATGGTTGCCCCACCCTGGTGACTACTTAAGGCTCCTCCCCACACAATTTATAGGTGCCTTTTCCACGATAGGCCATGCTACTAAGACAGGGAGTTAAAGCAGCTCTACTCAATACACAGAAACAAACACAGGGAGGCAGCCAAATTGAGGAGACAAAAAAATATGGCCCAAATGAAAGAACAAAACAAAACTACAAGAAAGGAACTAAATGAAATGGAGATAAGGAACCTATCAGATGCAGAATTCAAAACACTGGTTGTCAGGATGCTCAAAGAAATCATTGGATACTGCAACAGCATAAAAAAGACCCAGGCAGAAATGAAGTTTGCATTAAATGAAATAAAGAAAAGTCCACAAGGAACCAACAGTGGAGGGGATGAAGCGGAGATTCAAATCAACAATTTTGAACAAAAGGAAGAAAAAAGCATTCAATCAGAACAGCAAGAAGAAAAAAGAACTAAAAAAAAACAAGAATAGAATAAGAAGCCCCTTGGGCATCTCCAAATGTACCAACATCCAAATCCTAGTGCCAGAAGGAGAAAAGGAAGAGCAAGAAATTGAAAACTATTTGAAAAAATAATGAAAGAAAACTTCTCTAATTTAGTGAAGAAAAATAGACATACAAGTCCAGTAAGCATACACAGTCCTAAACAAGTTGTACTCAAAGAGGACCACAGTAACACACATCATAATTAAAATGCCAAAGATTAAAAATAAAGAGAGAATCTTAAAAGCAACAAGAGGAAAGCAGATGGTTACCTACAAAGGAGTTCCCATAAGACTGTTAGCTGATTTCTCAACAGAAATTTCGCAGGCTGAAGGGACTGGCAAGAAGTATTCAAAAGCAAGGACCTACATCCAAGATTACTCTATTCAGCAAAGCTATCATTTAGAATGGAAGGGCAGATAAAGTGCTTCCCAGACAAGGTAAAACTAAGGATTTCATCATCACCAAAGCCATTATTATATGAAATGTTAAAGGGAACTATACAAGAAAAAGAGGATCAAAACTATGAATGTTAAAACAGCAACAAATACACAACTATCAACAACTGAATCTGAAGAACAAACTAAGCAAACAAGCAGAACAGGAACAGAATCATAAATATAGAGACTACATGGAGGGTTATCAGCTGAGAGGGGATAGGCAGCGAATAGGGGAAAAAGTGCTAGGGTTAAGAAGTACAATTGGTAGGAACAAAATAGACAGGGGATGTTAAGAACAGTATAAGAAATGGAGAAGTCAAAGAACTTATACGCATGACCCATGGGCATGAACTAAGGGAGGGGAATGCTGGAGGGAATGGGGGTACCAGGCAGAGAGAGGCAAAGGGGGAAAAATTGGGACAACTGTAATAGCATAATCAGTGAAATACATAAAAAAAACTATATGATTGTCTAAGAAGCACTATGCTGGCTGCCTGAAATTGATACAAAATAATATTGAACATAAACTGTAATTGAAAAATAACATTTTAAAAAAACTGGAAAAAAATGACCAATAAACACCTATGAAATAAACAGATCAGAATAAACAAATGTATAATAATGTAGAATGTATAATTTCAATGACTAAAAGTTAATAAATTAGCACCTAAAGGAATGTATAATCAATCTTCACGATTATTTTTCAGTATCTGGCTCTGAGAACATAGTAGGGTCTTGTCCACAGTCTCAACTCTATTCCACAGAAGCCAACTGCTCAAAGAGAGCTGTGAGCTCCTTGTAAGCAGGGACTGTGCCTTAGTTATCATGGAACGAATAAATGATTCATGCTTACTCCTTTCATTACCCCTTCCACTTCCCCAACAATCGCAACAGGGCTCTCATAGCCAGACTTGAAGTAAAAGCTGTTGGGTGGAAGGCCAAATGGAAACTGTAAAGGTGCTCAATTGGGTTTCATGCTGACAGGGTGACATCTGCAAATAACTGCAGTTCCAAATCGAGTAGCCTTTAGTCATCTTAACTGAGGGAGTCATTGGTGGCCAACAATCACCGAGAGTGGCCCAGCGCCTGAAGGCTCAGTTCCCATCCCTCCTTCCCTGCTAGTTTTGCTTCCCAATACCCCTTGGCCCTCCCAGGACTCCCAGCAGTGTTCCCAGCAGAATCACGCCCTGTTGAGTTTATTTTTCTTTCTTTTCTGGGCTAGGCTGTCTGCAGACACAGCTGATGAGCTATTTAGAGCTCACCAGAGACCGTGGGCTTTATAAGTCTCTGAGATTATACCTCTTTTAAATCTTCAGAGGTCTTGAATGCCAAGGCAAGAGTCAATAAATGTGATATGTTTTCATCAAAGCAAGCTAAAAAGGAAAGGAGGAAGAAGAGTGGATGAAAACTTTCTCACAAGAGGTTTGAAACTTTTACGTTAACAAAATCACAGGGTTGTGGAAGTAGTGGGGCTTATTACAACACAGATTCTGACCAAACACTGGCCAACTCAGAGCTGATGATAAATGTAGACAAATTTAAGACCTCTAGCCCTTCACCAAATACACATGTACACATATGCACACACACATATACTCTTGTAGAAAATACTTAAATACATACGAAAAATTAATCACTTAAGTCCCTACATATAGCTTTTTTACCTAGATGCCTTTCAGTTTTCAGACCTATTAATGAAAAACTTTATGAACCTAGAAGTAAATTCAATGCATTCTTCTACTTTTTTGTATCATTTCCCCGTATGACTTTGGAAAATCTACAGTTATTCTAGACTGAGAAGCTAGTTACTCAAGTCTGAAGAAACCTCTAAGGCTGAGCTTGGAGGAACAGCATCTCTAGACGACAGTCCTACGGGTTCCGCCTGTTAGTTGATTTCACCTTCACTCTCTGCTTTCACATAAATAGCTGGGGATGAGGAAAAAATCACAGGTGACGAAGAATCAACAATCGACAATCGACAGTGGGACTCAGACATCCTGGCTTTCCACTCTTCCATCTGGAATTTCACAACTATTTCTAACCGGAAGAGTAACTCTGAACACCGATGCCAGCACCAGTGTGGATACCCTCTGCTGGGATCTCCTTCCCTCCATGTACGCCCTACTGTTAGCTTCCCTAGTTCTTGAGTTAGCTGCCTCAACTAATCCCTAAGGTCCGTACTAAACAACGGACAATGGATAACAGTCTCTCTGCAAACTCCCACCCCACTCTCCCCTCAGCGTGTCCCTCTTCGCTGATTTTCTCTCTCTGAGTTCCCCCAGCACCAACAGTTTTATTTGCCTGATTTGCATACATGTGTATATGACACTGAATGGCTGTGGAAAGTGCTTCAGGCAAGTCCTGTGCAACGTATGCACCATACCAGGCACACACTATTAGATCTTCAAACCCTAGATTAACTTAGGCATGGTCCCCAAAGCCAGCTCTCACTCTGGCAAAAGAAAACTAGCACAGGGGGATTATAAAAGGGTGTGGTAGGTACTCCCCATGCCAACGAGCACACACTCTCCCCGGGGGCTCCTGACAACCTGGGCACTCTCCACTACTGGAATGAGGTACGCTGGCTGAGGACACAGGGCAGGGTGGCACACTAACAGAATCCTGGGTATGCCACAGGCACGTCCCACTCCAATCAAACACCAAATGGTGTGAGCCAGCCCTCTCAGGCCACCAAGTTTAGTGCTGTGCTAACACATTACCTGGCAGTGACCAGCTTTCATCTGGAACCCATTCCCCTACCTCCCAAACTAAATCCTCAGGCCTGAGGTTTCTAAGTGACAGAAATGCTAGGCCAATGTGAAGCACTGACTTAGAATCATCAGCTACACTGCTATGTACATAAACTGGGCAAAATAGAAGTAAGTGGTCATTATCGAGGCTGGAGAAATCCTAGATTCTGAAATATGCCTCGACAGCAAACACTTTCTCCATCATAGTTCAGTTTCCTGTGAGTATGTGACATTTTATTTCTACTGTGAAATGTACCATGTAAACAAAAGACTATATTAAATATGCAGGGTCCAGCACAAATAACGCCCCTTTTTATTACAAAATCTTTTATTACAAAATCATAAGCATGTAATTCTGTAACACAACAATATTGCACTCAAGCACACCATATGACATTTTAGGTGAAATGTTCATATTAAAACTATTAGTTATTACACTCATATTATTACCCCACCAACCACACTCAAGCAGGTGTTACTTCTGCCAACCCTGTCTATTCAGTTTAAAGAAACAATAACATGAACACTCAGGGACCTACCCAGGCTAAGAATTATGGTAACATTCCCAGTACTTAGAAGTTTCTGTGTGCTTTTTCCTCATTACACCCATCTCCATCTCCCCAGTGATAACCATTCTCCTGACTTCAGCATTAATTACTCCCTTCTATTTTTTATAGTTTTACCAACTGTGAGGTCACATTCATAAAAAACATATATGACCTAATTTTACATTTTTAAATTTTACATAAAGTTTACATCATACTGTATGTTTTTTTTTCTGTGACCTGCTTCTCCTGTTCAATGTTATGTTTCCAAAATTCCACCTTATTAGTTTAACTATCATTCTCTCATTTTCACAAGGGCCAGTACTTCATTATAGGAAGGACTATACAACAATTCTGATGTTAACTCTTTCTTTAATCAACCAGACCCACTGACTGTGTACTAATACAATCTGTCCGCAAATACATTTATGCATGTGAATTCTTGGTGGCAAGCCCATGCTGGTTTCCATGAGGCAGGCCAGATGATAAAATAACTAGAACTGTTTCACTCAATTCTTCTTCTTTTTTTTTTTTTTAAGATTTTTATTTTTAGAGAGAGGGAAAGGGAGGGAGAAAGAGAGGGAGAGAAATAATGATGTGAGAGGGAAACATCATTTGGTTGCCTCTTGCACGCCCCCAAACAGGGACCTAGCCTGCAACCCAAGCATGTGCCCTGACTGGGAATTGAACCAGCGACCTTTTGGTTCATAGGCTGGCAGAGCCTCAATCCACTGAGCCACACCAGCCAGGGCTCACTCAATTATTCTTAAGGAGTTGGCAAGATCTCACTGAGAGATGGAGCTGCGAAGCTTTAATTGGCAACCAAAAAGTACCTTTGTTAGATGACCTTGGGTAGATGAACCCCTAAGATAAAACCCTTACACAGCTCCAGTTCTACGGCTTAATAACGCAGTGGAAAAAGAGGAAAAGGCTGCTTTGTCATTGCAATCTTCACCTTCACAGGCATGGCAGGGCACCTTTGATCATGGCGAATAGCACCCAAGTCCAAGAAAAACCTACCCTTCAGACACTGAAAGATAAATATTTAGTCTGGGAGGCAGCAGACAGAAGCCCATCATTCTCTCTGCCCCAGCACCCAAGGACAGCAGAGGATTGTCCTTGAATCCAAAGGTTTGATTCATCACCCCCTTAACTGATGTGAATGCACCAGTAATGCCACATTTCCCAGGTTAGGGGAGTGGGTGGAGGGGTACAAGAGACAGTCTCCAGAGCAAAGAAACCCCCCACCACTTTCCCTGAGCACTCCCAGTGTGCAAGACCTGAGAAAACTGATGCACCAAGAGGCTTAGTGACTTGTCCAGCATCACAGAGCAAGCTGAACTAGGAGTACTCTTATCGAGTCGACTGCTCTGCTACCACCTGCGTGTGCACACCTGACCACTGGCAACGGGGAAGGAGGTTCTTAGGGACACAGAAGATACTGCCTTCAGGTGATACTTTCAAAAGCATTTGCTGCTGAATGGCAGCAGGTTCCATGTGACCACAGAATAAATACTTAGATGGCTGAGGTCTATGAAAACTCGAGGCCATGCATGAAAAACCTGCAGTGGCCAGGTGGATAGAGGAGGACTCCCACGCAGTTTAAAGAGCTGGAAGGTACTTTGCCCACCAACAATTAACAAGCACTGAATGTCTACTGTGTGTCATGGCAAAAACGCATCCAATTTTCTGTCGAAGTCTGGCTGCTGCTTTAGCAGTCACCAATCCTCAACACAAACAACAACAAAGAAGGGCTATGGGCGTACTGTGGACGGATTTCTAGGTCTTTCAACTAGAGAACTTCAGAGAGCAATAAATAAATAGGTCAAGAACTGAAGTCCACACTTGTTAAAAGCTAGACTCTGCCTTCCAGCTCCAAATAAGTATCAGTTGTTTGACACAAACTTTCCAAGTCAGCTAAAGGCCAAGAGGGTAGTTAGTGCAAAGCTAAGAAGCATCATTCTCAGAGAGTGAAGTGCTGAGGTGTCCCTCTTTGCTAGCCACTCGCCGCTGAAGACATTCTGTTTTCTCTAGTTCTGGGTGTCTATCATTCTTGGTGCACACAGACTTGTCAGGTACAATGTCAGTTCTTACACTGTGACACTTGACTATTCGTCCCAACCTGTAAGTCACCCAGTGAGTCACAGAAACGGGCAACTGGTCTTTAGAGTACAGGGTGACACCTTTGCAGAGGCTTGAAGAAAAGACAACAGGAAAACAGCACCTTGGCTTCTAATGATGCCACAGACAAAAGAGCCAAACACCCAACCCTCCATCGCTCCAGGCACCGAAACCTCACAAATCCTCAGAACCACCAGATCCTGAGAGGCTGATGGCTGTCCTCAGAGGAACCTTTCCAGATGCTGTGGGTATTGGTTGAGATCATACTGTTTCTCCAAGCATTTTTCTCCACACCCTGGGTTTTGTTTGGGAAGATTTTATCAATTATTCACCTACTCTCCACAGATTAACAAAAATTTACAAAATTCATTCATATGATTCTTCTCCTTAAAATGCCTGGGACTTTTGTACACTGCAATAAACAATAAAAACAGGTTCCCAATCCCCTCCTCATCTCCCTAATACACTTAAAACTACTCTCCTGCCTGGGAATTCAGTTGCCATGAAAATAAGGTTGCACCATTAACACAGGCGTAAAATGGGAACATCAGGAAATAAAATGAAGTCATCTGTGATACGTATAAAATACAACTCAGACTCTAAGTACGGCGGTCTCAGCCAACATTCCAAAGAGAACCATGGATCAGCCCCCGAAGTAGAGACAGACAGGCAGAAAACGTCGCACTCCAAGAAGCAGGGCACTAAGCATTTCTGTGTGTACCCTGGAAGGGCAGCTGTGGCCGCTGCACCTGATGCAAAGAAAGCAGCCCAGTTCTGTTCAGCACTTCCTCTTACCCAAATAACCAGCCTAGCCAGTCCCGATCTTTGACAAGCAACCCTGACCCTTCCGAGAATCCTGAATTTTGTATTCCTCTCTGGGCCTCCTTCACACACTGAGTCAGTTACAAGCTCTCTGGAAATTTCCACCAGTTTCTAAGATAAATTGTTCCTCGCCACTTGCCAGCATGTTTTCAGTGGCTCTAAGCATCTTCCAGGCTCCTCCTCATCCACAGGGGTCTTACCGGGATCTCCCTCCGAAGCAGTTTGTGCTGGGGGGCTGGTGCCGATTCTCTGGAGTGATAGCTGTCCCGCTGGATTCTCTCGAAGATGGCTGTGATCCTGGAAAGGGGGTCCATCACAAGAAAAGACAAATGTTGAGAAGCTCGGCCCTGGCTTGAGATGTGGCTACGGGAACAGAGCTCACCTGTGTATAAGTGACCCACTATGGGGGGACACAGACAGTCAAGCAAGCAGCACGAGAGGGAACTGGCACCGCAGCCAAGTAAGATCTGATCAGGGCCATGAATCAGAGGGGCTCAACCCTGGGAAACAGTTCTTCTTCTCTAAGACCTTCAGGAATGTCTAAGGCACTTACAAGCACGTTGCCTTCCCCATTACATGAACCTCAGCCAACCACATGGCACAGAGAACAGATGCTGACCACGCAAAGGAATTGGGGCATTTCTCCATATCATAACTCGAGGGCTTTTAAAAAGCCAAATCAGACTCAATTAAAATTAAATCATGATACAGTTCTGCTAAAAACCTTTCAACAGCTTCCTGCTTCTTAGGATGGGGTTCAAAATCCTTACGAAGGCCTTCAAGGCTGTGTGATCTGAGCCAACCTGCCTCTGTGGCCTCACCTCCCATCACTCTCCTTGCTCCCCACAACCAGCCCTGTTCTACCACAGGCCAAGCTCACTCCCACCTCAGAGCCTTTGCACATGGGACCCTCCGCCTCTGACTCAGCCACCCCTTGACCCATACCCCCACCTTGGCCTGTCTGAACTCCTTATACTCCAGCAGGTGTCAGCTTCCCCAAAGAAACTTTCCCTGCCCCCTCCAGTTTAGATGAGATCTCCTAAAGTACACGAATCTCATACCACCCACTACCTTTCCTTCATAGCTTTTATCACTATTATAGTTACACAATTATTTGTGTGTTTACTTGTTTGATGTCTAGCATCCCCTGACCCCACCAAGTAAATTATAAGCTCCTAGGAGGAGAACCATGTGAGTTTTGCCCCTGCCATCTAGCTAGCACCTGGTCCAAGATCTAGCCCATACTCAGTGCTCAGTTACCTACACAGGTGCTGTTTCTCTCCATGCACCAATAGTAGCCAAGCACCATCCAGTCCAGTTGAGGGAGGAATCTCAAGTCAAGGCCCTACCATTCACTGAGTGCCCTTGAATTAGAATTCAAATTTCACTCCCTTGAAGCTATAGAAAGCCTGTTTCGGGCATGGAAAGTACCTTAGTTACATCACATTTAACAAGAAAAATTATGGAGAAACCCAACCCATCTCAGACTTCATGAAATAATTTCCTGCTAGATCCAAAGGTGACTAATTTGAGACTAGATCAAAAAACAAACAGCCCACATTCAGAACATAGCAGGAAACACTCCAAATTCCCTGCTTCTGTATATATTTGCTAGTGCGAATCTCTTAAGACACGGAGTCCCCTTTCCCAACCAATACCATCTCATAAAAGACACCTTCAAGCTCCCTAGGAAGGTTAACTGCACTAGGATGAAGAAAAATGAGCCAAGCAACATTTAATAAAGACATTTTATTTTCCAAAGTCCATGTGGGCTGAAAAGTTGTTTTTCTCTGCTCTCGAACCAAGCAACGCTTACAAAGACTTGACATTTACTTTGGTCCTTTATCAGAAAGCCGTCCTTGTAAAATCATGTCATGATTTTGATCATGCTATGGATGCTAAAAAGAATCAAGGGTAGCTATGGCCAGGGCTGGCTGAGCCGTACCCAAACCCAGGGGCCTGGTACAGAACCAAACCCTGGACACCTCCTCTACTCCCCACCCCACCCCTGGGAGCAGGGCAGCACTCACCGTCTGTCACGGCACTGCCATTAGGCACGCTTCCCAGATCAACAGTCGGCCCGTCCAGGAAAATTGTCAGCTCACCGCCCGAGACAACACCGCCTTTGTTCTCCGTCTGCAGGTTCAGGGTCAGCTGTGTGTTCTCCACTGTTGGACACAAAAGGCAACATGGATGGAAGAAAGCAAATGCACCCGGAGTTAAGATTCTGTAAGTTATAAGCTCCCACTTTGCCTACTCCGACTCCCCTAGCAACATTTTTCTGCATCTTCAAATCTGTCTTGTGGCATGGAAAAAAGAAAGAGAAGGAATATTTGTCTAATTGTCATCACTGTTGTGTAAGGCTGATAAGGCAGGCTGTACTCTTCTAAACATTTTAGATTATTAGGTTAACTACCTAACATCTACATTACTTATTTGTTTGCTTACACTTGCGGGACCATAAAAAAAAATAGAGATACTGATGGCATACAGAGGAAGAAATAGTTCTGTCAAGCAGCATCCCCCTACCCATATAAAAAATACTGGCAAAAAGAAAAGAAACAGGTTAGGGGACCCTAAGGAAATGTCATCAGGAATCATCTCTAGATGAAGGATTTCAAGGGCTTCTTCTTTTCTTACTTGTGTTAAAAAGTGTTGTTGTTTTCAACCTTGAAAATGTTTCATTTTGAAATAAGGAAAAAGTTTTTAAGCAATAAAACTTCAATACAAGCGAGTCAGCCGCAGAGTCGCACGGCCCTGGGTTAGTCCCAGAAGGAGAGACCGGTCAACACCTGGCTGTGTGACTGATGTCGGAAGGCAGCTCAGATTCACACAGTCCCCAGAGCACTAGGTCAAGTCAGCCCCGTGGGCAAGCAAGAAGAGCTGGGGAACCACAGCAGGAAAACAACAAACTGGCACCAGGCAGAAGCCCCAAACCCTAGGTGGGCTGGAAACTGCCACACACACACACACCTGACTCCCGCCACCAAGCTTGGCCACACCAAGAGCTTCCAGCCAGGCACTGCTCGGGAGCTGTAACCTCCAGTTTAGGGCTGTTCACTAATTACCAAGAGAGCAGCGTTTATGAGGATTTCCAAAGGGTGTGCAGTCCTTCCATGCCTCCCCCACACCTTACAAAGCCAGACCAGGAAAGTGCCACAGACTCCAACCTCCCTCCCCACCTACCACTTAGTTTTATCTCTTAGTTGGGATTGTATTGTTATAAGCTATCTCACTGGATTTCTAGAACAAGGCAAGCAAGCACTTCCTAGAAACAACCTCCTCACACAGAAAAGCCTGCCCCAAATCTCTCTAAGAAACAGACACAACCCTTTAAACTTAGGAAAAAATTAAAAAAAAAAAAAAAAAGTCTGGATCAATTCAAGGATCTATTATAATAAAGTAGAAACCAGTTACCTTTCAGGCTTTTAAGTTCTCCTATGCATCTCTCCCCTCCCTTAACCTCTCCCTATAAAGGATCTTTCCAAATCTTTTTGAATCTGTTGCTATTTTCAGTCAGTTTCACTGAGGGGCCTGGTGAGTTCCAAATATTTCTATAAAATAACAGATAATCTAAAAATGAGTTCCTTCAAAAGTCTACAAGTGATTGGGGTAGAGGGAGAACTGAGGCCTGATGACCACCAACACCCAGGCAAATGAGCCACCCAGGAAGTGAAGCCCCCAGCCCTGGTCCAGCCTTCAGAGGACTGCGGCCCAGCCAACAAAATAAAGGGCAACCTCATGAGAGATCCCAGGCCTGACCACCCAGAGAAGCCACTCCCAAATCCTGACCCACTGAAACCATGAGATAATAAATGTTTATTACTGTTTTAAAAAAAGAAAGTCAAGGAGTGGCTCCCAACTCTGTTATTCTGAGATCCAGTGCTGAAGTCCCTCCCGAGCAGGGAGTACAGCAGGAAGGTGGAGGGCAGGTGCCACCAGACCGACTGGGCTCAACCTCAGTTCTACCACCCAGTAGCTGTGCAGCATGACATCAATGACTTCATATGACCATCGGTCTCCCTGGGGAACAGGGAGCAGGAAGAGCACATTTTTCAGAAGACACTTGTAAAGAAATAAACAGTACCCACGAAGGTCCTAATACACTGTCATTTTTATTATCTACCCATTGACTTCCCTGTTTTTAGGCTGAAGAGTCCCAATTTCTCTTGGTCTAACTTGTTCATTCTATAGTCAGTCACTTTTCTTTTGACCTTTCTGAGACTTTTTCAGGTTGTGGCAACAAACTCCACAAAATCTTTCCAGGAAAGCTACATAACCATCACAGGGACAAACCATTATATGGTAACTGTCCTGGAGTCTTCAAATAGTCAGTATCAGCCCTGGCTGGGTAGTTCCATTGGTTAGTTAGAGCATCATCCCAATATTGCCCAGGTTGCAGGTTTGATCCCCAGTCAGGGCACATACAAGAATCAATCAATGAATGCATGAATAAGTAGGGAGGAAAAGCAATGTTTCTCTCTCTCTCTTTTTAAAAATACTAAAAAAAAGTATTAAAGTGTTATTAAATACATTTTGTTCTTTAGAAATGGAAAGGAAAGAGATTCTCCTAGATTTAAAGAAACATAACTCAAATGCTATGTGTGAATTTTGACTAACCCTGGGCTTGAAAAAAATAGTCTTAGGGAAATCTGCATCCAGACTGGATATTAAATAATCTCTGAAATTACTGTTAATTTTCTTAGGTTCCATAATGGTATTATGGTTTTACATATAAATGTTCTTTTTCTTGTGAGATTCAAGAGAAGATTAGGATGATATCAGCACCTAGTCTTAAATGGATTTATAGGAGAACAGGCTGAAGTTTTTAGGACTAAAGTGCCATGATATCTGCAATTTACCTTCAAACAGTTCAGGGAAAAATGCCCACACCCACGGACTCACACATGCTGGTTAAAAAAATGAGGCAAAACGTTAAAAAGGGTCGGGCCTAAGTGGAGGGAGGGCATCTGGGTGTTCATTGTGTTACTCTTTCCATTCTTTTTTTTTGTATGTTTGAAAATTTCATAATAAAAAGTTGGAAAAAGGTTTTCATTTAATTGGCAAGGCTATTAAAAAATTAAACCTCTGAGAACAGAACACCCCATTATTCTCTTTTAAAAAAAAGAGCTGAGCCAGGGGAGCCCTACAATGCATAATGGGACTAAAGACGCCATTAGCTAATTGAGTGACAGACTTGAGCATACAGGGGAGGCTGAAAGAAGTAAGTGTGGCTGGAAAACATATACTGGAATCTTAGTTATAAATAGCAGCATTAGGCACCTTGCCTCTGGGGCCCTCAGGTTTCACTACAGCCAACCCCGGCAACTCTACAAAGGGCCTTTCTCTGCAAGCATGTCTTCCTACTGCCTTTTGAGGCACTGCTCAGAAATCAAGACACCAATGAAAAATTGGGTGTAGTAGGTTTATTTCCATAACTAGAATCAGATTTAGCAGAGGAGCTCACCAGCTACTCCCAGCCTCACCCAGGCCTGCTCTATCTTAGGTCCTACAGTATTGAACATCTAGTATTCTAGTCATGGAGAGTCAGCAGAAACAAAACAGACAAAAAAAATCTGTGCTCCTGAGTGTCAATTTCTAGTTGAGAGAAATGGGCAATAAGCAATGTTTTTTTCTTTTTTAAGTAAATGACGTAATCTGTTGGGAGGTTGCAAATATAGTAGAAAAAAATGAAACGAGGCAAGGGGGTGGAGAGTGCCAGAGGTGGGAGGAGGGTTTGGGGTGGTGAGAAAGTCTTGCTGGGAAGATGTCAACTGAGCAGATTTAAAGAAGGATGAGGCAGGGGAGCCATATCAGTATCTAGAAGAAGATTCTAGGCAGAGAGTGAAGGAAGCAGAGGCCGGAGGTGAGAGCATGCCTAGCAGGTATAAGGAATGGCAGGAAGGCCGGTGTGGCTGGAGGGAACAAAGGAAGAGAGGAGCAGGAGGCGAGGACAGTCCTTAACTAGAGCCCACAAGGAAGACCTCGGAGCCCTGCCAAGGTCTGTGATGTTTACTCTGTGTGAGATAGGAGCCCATTAGAGGGTTTTGAGCAAGGAAGGGACTCCCATAGTAATACAATCACTCCAGCTGCAGGAGAAGCAAAGGATGAAGCAGACAAGACCAGGTAGGAGATCACTGCAATATTCCAAGTAGGAGCAGATGGTAGCCTGGGCCAAGGCAATGGCAGTGTCTTCCGGGAACAGGGTGCCCAAGGGAGACTCTACCTTAGCTTCCTTCCTATTACATGTTAGTAAAAAGCCATGCCTCCCAGGAGCACATCAGCCAGGTCTCACAGGCCCACCAGTCTCTAGGAATCAAAGATTTGAGCAAATCATAGGCAGGGGCTGAAAAAAGAGCCAACTGAGAGCATGGCTAGAGGAAGTCAGATTCAATTACAAGCAAATGGAACATATATAATGAAAATATTCCGCTGGAAGAGAGTTTAGTTCCACCAAGAAAGCCAAAGTCTTGAGCTCATGCTAACTTCAGCAATCAGCAAACACTCTTCTTTGGTTATGGGACTGTGCCCCTCTGTTCTGTTCAAAGTACGTACTTTGGTAACCAATACACCGCAATGCTGCTTTATGGAGGTCAACAGACAGTGGTAGGGCTGGATGGATATTAGAATCCAGGGGAAAAGAATTTGGAAAACCTTAAGGACCATGCCAGGAGATCCCTTCAAAAGCTGGCATACCAAGAGAGACAAACAGATATTAGGCGCCTCCTGATGGAATCACACACCACCTCATCAAAAAGGAAAAAAAGAGAGAGAGAAAGAGAACCCAGATCAGATCAAGCCTCTAGATCTGCCCATGAGTTTGTAGGAAACACAGAGGGCCAAAGGAACATGTTCACCTACAATTCAGTAAAACCTAAAATGTGGGAAACTACAGGACAAACTGTCCAGTTCCTGCAATAACAAATTTCAAGGAATTAAAAAGAAGGACCCATCAGTTCAAAGAGCCATAGAAGACAGATCAATCTTGTTTGGATCCTGACTCAAATACACCAATGGTGGGGAAACAAAACAAAAGAAAACAAAACTGCAAGATAATTGGGGGAAATGTAAAAACTGACTGAATATTTGATGATATTAAAATAATTACCATTAAGTTTTTTAGGTATGAAATTGGTGTTATGGTTTATAAGAGTCCTTTTCTTTTAGAGATGCACGCTGAAATACTTGTAGACAGCTGCGGATGTGGAACCCACTTGGTTGCATACGCCCTAACAGTTGTGCTAACTGTGCCATTGTTAGCATGTCAACAGGCTGCTGAAGAGTCCCTCTTCACAAAGGAGGCCTTAACAAAATATATCTGGACTCAGAGAGAGCAGTCTTTTTTAAATGAGGGCCACATGGGCTGCTACCTATCAACAGCTGTTCCCTAGTCTTTGTCTGTACTGTAAATTTCAATGAAACTAACTTTTAAATATGTCTGGAGAAGACAGGCTCTGAAAGAGAGGCACCATTGTAATTTACTTAGTGCACTGAATGGAAGGGTACTGTATGACACACTCTGTGGTTTTCTATTTGAGAATCTCTTTTTTGTGCGCTACTCTACATAAGTTCTTTTTCTATTAGTCCCATGATTGAGAATAAACAAATCTGTGCTATCAGATGAAAAATTAATTAATTAACTAATTTAGTTAAATAAAATATTGTAGATGAAATGTGTCTGGGATTCACGTGAAAATAATCCAGTGAGATGAAACAGGAACAGCCATTCCTCATACAGCTATGGAGCTGGTGGCGGGCACGTAGGGGTTCACGAACTATTCTTTCCACTTTTTTTTGCTGTTCAATTTCAGTTGCCCCACATATTTCCCCTGAGCCACCCACACCCCCTTTCCACTTTTTTGTATACTTGACATTGTCTATAATAGTTTTTTTAGGCCAGCACACCCTAGGCACAAACAGTGACTTAAACTAACTGAAAAACTTACAAGAATTCAATAGTACTTAACACAGTTTGAAATACAAAAGGGCAGAAAATATACCAGTCAAAATGCTTAGGGAATTACTCTTATTTTTCCTGACTTCAAAGCCTCAGATTTGCTAGTGGCTTCAGGTTAATAATTTCCTACTGGGAAGAGCTATTACATGAAACAAGAATGAGTAATATTTTTCAAAGAATTACTTTTCTCCTTTCTTGATGTGGACTTTTTCATGTTTTTTTGCATATGGTACTAATAAGTATAGATATATAAGTCATGGATGTTGCCTTCCTTATTCCAACAAAAGAAAAAAACTATGTAAACCCAAACTGCCAAACTGTGCCACTGTAATAATGCAATTCAGTTATGAAATCCAGAACTCCTGCCTGGACAGTTTCACGGTAGTGAATGAAAAAACTTTCTACTTTAGAATCCTTTGTCATTGTTGTCCCTCCCCAATCCCGCATTACCAAAAGGTACGTGCATATACACACCTATACCTGAGAAAAAATCTCTTTTTTCTTCCTAACTCAAAAGTCAAGTATAAGGATTTACCTGGAAATTTGAGAAAAATAAAACGATACAAAAGTACAATACTTTTAAGGGAGAGCAAGTACTCTCAGGTCAAGAGTCTCGGAAGCCTGATGAAGATGTGATTGATATGGCCTTAACAGAGCTGCTCAGTGGAACAAACCAACCTCCTTCCTGCCTCCCCGCCCTCAATCCCATAGGCCCATCAAAAGAAAGTGAAAATAAGCAGGGCATTCATTAACAGGTGAGTGTTCATTCTACACATAGCTGTGAAACACTGGTGCACAGAGGAATGAAACCGGAGGAAATTCCAAGAGGGCAGAGAGTAAACAGTCTCTTTTCCATCCCCGGGTACCCCATAACTCAGACACACACAGGCTGGAGTCTACTCCAGGTTTAAAGAGAACATTCGTTCACATTCCCTTTGCAGTAAAGGAAGCCTGAGGCTTCCAGGATTTACTGTTACGATGTCTTTTTGGCTTCCGACCTTACCCAGAGCCTAACAAGAGAAAGTCTTTTCTACCCAGTGTCAGGTGGTAAACACTGGAATGCTTGCTGGGGTACCAATGTGGATTCTGCTTCACACCTCAACTCCCTCTGCCCCCATCACTTACAGAGTTCCCCACACTGGCAGGTTCTCTCAGAACACAGGGTCTAAGGAAGAGTCTACCTTGGCCTTGAAGCCTCTTCTGTGTGCTGCTGCAGGGGGTCCACCATTAATCATTTCCAAACTCAAGTTGGGCCTACTGAGGGTTGCATTAACTCTTCCAGAGTGGACAGCCTCATTTTACAAAGCCAGGATGTAAACTTTTCTTCTTTTCTTTCTTCCCTGTTCATTCATACAAGAAGCATTTTCTGGATGCCTACTGTATGCCTGACACTGTGCTAAATGCTGGATTATAGTGAAGAATGATTATAGATATAGTCTCTGCTTTCGGGAGATAGAGAAGTAAGTAAACCATCTCACAAGAAAATGTAAACTGACAGCTATGAAACAGATTACATGTAAGAGATCCATAGTCCCATGAGCAGCTAGACAACTGACCTGTTCATGGCATCAGGGAAAGTTTCCTGAGGAACTCACTACTCCACTGGGATCTGAGGCTTCAGACAGACAACTAGCAGGTTTGGGGAGGGGAGGTAGTGGGGAGGAAGATCACTCCAGGCAGAGGAAATACCATGTGCAAAGGCACTGTGGCACAATGAGCTGGATGTTTTCAGGAAACTGAACAGAGATGAGTGCGACTCAAAAGGAATGTGATCCAAATTGGGTAGGAGGAGATCTACATAGTGGCCAGTGTAGTGTCTTGTGAATCTGGCATGTTGAAGAGTTTTTTTCTACCTTACAAACTGCAGCATGGTTCTTGAGGGTTTTTAATCAAGGTATGAAAAGATTTATTTTATGCTTACAGAATAGACAAAAGTAAGGGTAGATAAAGGCATAGCAGACAGAAAGCCACAAGAAAGGACCAGGTCAATAGAGATAGGGATGATAGAAATTAGCAGACTTGCAAAAGTAAAAACCAAGAGAACCTGAAAACAGATTAGCAAAGGGGGTGGGCAAGAGGGATGGAGGTATAAAGATGAATCCTGGGTTTCTAACCTAGGACAAATGGAGGATCTCTGCATTGAAATGTGGAACCCCGGAAGAGAACCAAGTCTGGGGAAGAAGGAATGAGTTCATATTTAGATGTTGACTTTGAGGTATTTTTGACAACCATAAGGAGAGAGCAAGACAGTGGTTAGGTACATGGGTCTGGAACTCAAAGGAAAGGTCAAGGCTGGAGTTTCAGATCTGTGGGTCATTTGCACATGGTGGTTATGCATAAAGAGGAGATATAAATGGGAATACAATCACAGAAGACACTGGGATGCTAGAAAACTCTCGGACAAAAACTACAAGGGTTCCCCTTAAGATCAGGGACAAGACGGGGATGTCCATTTTCACCTCACTAATTCAACATAGGACTGGAAGTCCTAGCCACAGCAATCAGACAAGAAGGAGAAATAAAAGTCATCCAAATTGGAAAGGAAGATGTAAAACTGTCAATATTTGCAGATGACATGATACTGTACATAGGGAATCCCAAATATTCCACCAAGAAACTACCAGAACTGATAACTGAATTCAGCAAAGTAGCAGGATACAAAATTAATATCCAGAAATCAGTTGCATTTTTATATGCCAATATTGAACTAACAGAAAGGGAAATTAAGAAAACAATCTCATTTACAATTGCTTCAAAAAGAACAAAATACCTAGGAATAAACCTAGGCAAGGATGTAAAAGACCCGTAGTTGGAAAACTGTAGATACTGAAGAAAGAATTGAAGAAGATACAAATAAGTGGAAGCACATACTATGTTCATGGATAGAAGAATTAACATCATTAAAATGTGCATACTACCCAAAGCAATCTATAGATTCAATGCAATTCCTATTAAGATTGTAATGACATATTTCACAGAACTAGAATGAATATTTCAAAAATGTATATGGAACCACAAAAGTCCCCGCTTAGCAACAGCATTCCTGAGAAAGAAGAACAAAGTTGGAGGAATCACACTACTTAACTATACTATAAGGTCATAGTAATCAAAACAGCATTGTAATGACATAAAAAGCCATTTATGTAATGACATAAAAAGAGATACATAGATCAATGAAACAAAATAGCACATAAATAAACCCACACATTTATAGTTAATTAATATTTGACAGAGAAAGCAAGCACATACAATGGGCTAAAGATAGTTTATTCAATAAATGGTATTATGAAAATTGAATATGTGCATAAAGATGAAACTAGACCACCTTCTTACACTACACACAAGAATAAATTCAAAATGGATCAAAGACTTAAATGTTAGAACCCAAAACATAAAAATCCTAGAAGAACTACATAGGCAGCAAAATCTCAGACATAGCTTATAGCAATATTTTACAAGATATCTCTCCCCAGGCAAGGGAAACAAAAGAAAAAAATAAACAAATGGAACTACATCAAACTACAAAGTTTTTGCACTGCAAAGGAATATGTCAACAAAATAAAAAGACAACCCACAGAATGGGAGAACATATTTGCCAATACATCTGGTAAGGGGTTAATACCCAAAATGTATAAAGAACTTATAAAACTCAACACCAAAAAACCCAAAAACCTGATTAAATAATGTGCAAAGGACCTGAATAGATACTTCATCAAAGAGGGCATACAGATGGCCAACAGACGTATGAAAAGATGTTCAACACCACTAATCATCAGAAAAATGCAAATTAAAACCACAATAAGATATCATCTCACACCTGTCAGAACAGCTATCATCAATAAATCAACAAACAATAAGTGCTGGTGAGGATGTGGAGAAAGGAGAATCCTTTTGCACTGTTGCTGGGAGTGCAGATTGGTGCAGCCACTGTGGAAAGTAGTATGGAGATCTCAAAAATTAGAAGTGATCTGCCTTTTGACCCAGCTATCCCACTTCTGGAAATATATATCCAAAGGAACCCAAAACACTAATTCAAAAGAACAGAAGCACCCCATGTTCATTGCAGCATATTTACAATAGCCAAGATATGGAAGCTGCCCAAGTGTCCATCAGTAGATGAGTGGATAAAACAACTATGGGACATTCACACAAGAGATTATTACTCAGCTGTCAAAAAGAAGAAAATTTTACCCTTTGCAACAATTTGAATGGACCTAGAGAACATTATTTTAAGGGAAATAAGCTAGTCAGAGAAAGAAAAATACCGTATGATTTCACTCATATGTGGAATCTAATGAGCAAACTGAAGTAACAAGCAAAATAGAGACAGACTCATAGAAGAGAACAGGCTGACGATTTAAGGGAGGGGTGGGGAAGGGGTGGAGGGATTGAGCAAAAAAGAAAGAAGGACTCATGGACAACAGTGTGGTGATTTCAGGGGGTGGGGAGGTAGGGGGTACAAGGGCTAAATGGTAATGGAAAAAATACAATTAAAAAAACCTCTCACAGTTATTAGTCAAATAGACAAAGATGATCTGGCAAAGAAGACCGAGAAGAACAATCAAAGAGGCAGCAGGAAAAATAAGAATTCCTGAAAAGGCAGGAAAGAATGGGCTCCAAAGCATGGACAGAGAGTCTGCCCTTCCTCATAGGAAGAGATGCAGCTCCCTCATACCACAGGAAAGAGGGAGGAGAGAATAAGCACATGCATCTTCATTATGGTAGATGATAGACTGGTCAATCATCAACGTCCTTATTTCTCTCGATTCAGGGTTCCAGTGATCTATAACCAAGGCCCATACAGCTACACACATTTTCACTTTACAAAAGAAAAAAAGAGTGCACATGCGTGTACGCTTCAGAATTGGCTATTCATCATAGTCACCCACCTAATAAGGCACCCGTATATTATAGACAAAGAGTCTCTCTTGAGCAAATGCAGGGTCCCTTTAACACAGGACACAAAAGGCTTCATCTGTCTTGGTAAATCTCAGTTTGTCAAGCTGTGGAATGTTTTTCAAAAATTTTAAAGTAAGTTAGGGAAAATAAATACAGATCTAGGAAAGTTAAATCTTAAGAATAAACTGCCAGTTTACATCACGTGCTGCCGCCTTGTCACTAGAGGTCCTCTTCCCCGCAGGAGAGGACGTCCTCATCACCCACTAACAGCTATTCCTCAATGGGCCCACTGCAACAGTTTGTCCATTCTGCATGCCCTCAGGGAACCTCGGGATCCAGCCACCTCTCCCTGGATCGAAAGCCATGTTTATAAACCGGATAGAGGCAGGTTTTCAATGAACAAACCTCCTTTGAAATGGTCTTTGAATAGCAAAATGTAGGAGCTCAGCTAAGAGAGAATTTTTATGGTTAAGATTCTTCTCTTTTTAAAAATTGCCTTTAAAAATTGGCTTTCAAAAATTACAATTTCAGATGAGTGAAATATGCCACATTAAGATTTGGACTAATGATTATGATGATTATACGAGAACATATAAAATTATTCATACTACAATGTTAAGTTTTAAAAAAAGAACATGAAATTATAGAATGTCCTCTATTGTTAAAATCCTGTAAAAACAGTTAAAAGTCAAGGAAATAAATGAATCGGGAAAAACAATACATTCTACTTGAAGAGTAAGATATGAAATAAGTAATAGTTTTGTTTTCTAATTTCCATTATCTGCATAGTGGATGATTTATTCTTAATTTCTGTATCAGTTATACCTGTATACATAAGTGTTTACAAGTGAAATGACATGATGTCTAAGATGGGATTTCAAATGGACCCCCAAAAAGTGGGGGATAAAGATGAAAGACAACTGGACACATGCTGATTACTATTAAAAGTGGGTAACAGTACAGGATAGTTCATTACACTATTCTATTTTTATTTATATTTGAAATTTTCCATAATGAAGTTTTAAAGTTTTGTCCCATGTATGCTATATGTTATCTTCACAATCAATAATATTAACTTAATTTTTAAAAAATAATAACATGCTCATTATAAGAAATTAAAACCATACAGAAAGGTAAACTTTGATACCTTCCACATATGTGCACACATGCCAAATCCCTTTGCCATGAAGTAACTCACGGTGGACAACTTTTAGGAAGTCATTGTACCTGCGAACGCTAACACAAATACACATGTATAAAGTACGTGCGCAACACTGACTTCGGCTTAGACCCAGGAGTTGGACCCTTTAATTTTTCACTTAATGTATTCCACAAATCTTTTAAAATATATACAGAAGCAACTACCCATTGAGGAAAGTTTTAGGATCGAGGAAGGCGCACATTCAAGGTGAATTCAGCCTTTACTTCAATATGCCCCCTCTGAGAGAATGAATTCATTAATACATGTGCAAATAAACATTAACCGAGGGAGAAAGGAAAAGAGGGAGGGAAGACGTAGACATCATATTCTGAGAAACGGGTGCCTTGCTATCCTGTAAGTAACAAACAGCACCCCTCACCCAAGCCTGGCCTGACGCTCAGGGGAAAATCCCCTCTCCGTAGCTAACGGCGGGACTAACTGTACTGCTCGTGTAATTGTGGCGTTCTTACTCGAGGCTCCCTCCCAACATACCACTCTCCTACAAGATTAAGTCTCCTACTCTAAGAAAAATATTCCTAGAATCCTGGAAGACCAAAGGAGGGGGAATAAAACACTCAAATGAGATAAATGAGGTTTGATCTTAATATGATTCCAGCAGCCGCAGCGTCTCCCCCGGGGGAGAAGCTGGGAGACTGCAATGGGCAATCAGGCGGGAGCCACTCAAATAACCGGCGCAAAGCAGAGGCCCACACGCCAGATGTGAAATGTTTCAGGGTTTGGGTTTTGTGTTTTGTTTCTTTTTTTCTTCTTGGCAAAGAGAAGGAAACAGTTCATATCCAGGCAACAGTCTCATTTTCCTATCACCAATTCTGGGCTCTGTTCAAGGCCACCATTTCATGCCTCTAACAGCTGCCATTTAAAAGCTGAATGTGATGTGGCTGATTAGAAACAGCGCAGATCCTCAAAGAGATGGCACGACGTCTGTGTGGGACAGGCTTAAGAGCAATGGAAGAAGTTTCTAGAAATCTACAAACAGTACAGTCCTACATTAACAATAACCTAATTTGGAAGAAAAGTTTCCCAAGTCTTCCCTGAATAACTTAACCTCTAAGACCCGCACCATCCAATGTGGGCCACACGTGGCCACTGGGCATGCGCCCAGTCCGAACTGAGATTGCTGTGAGTGTAAATGACACACCAAGTCTTCAAAGACCCGATACAAAAAGATATATGAATGTAAACTATCTTGTTAATTATTTTTATATTGATTATATAGTAAAATGATAACATTTTGGATATACTGGGCTAAATAAATCTATCATTAAAATTAATTTCATGTGTTTTGTTTTTATTTTTTAAAATGTGGCTACTACAAAATTTGAAATTACATGTGTGGACAGCACTGCTTGGGCACCTCCTCCCTGCCACTGTTTGGTCATATAACCTTGGGCAACTCTGTCACTCACCTGAACTGGGGTATGACACACAAAGGGGCCTCTTTGTGTAACCTGCCCACACCAAGCTTGTTCCTGCCTCAAAGCTTCCCCATGCTGTTCCCTCAGCCTGGAATCCTTTTCTCCTGCTGGCCTGGCCCTTCTCACCCTTCTGGAATCCTAGCGTCACTTCCTCCAGCAAGCCTTCCTCAACATGCCCTCAGCCCTGGCAAGGTTAAGTCCCCAGCAATACGTTCCCAGAGGATCCTGCACTTTCCTCTGTCCTATCATCTGTTACAACAGGAGCAATGAGCACCAGGTATCTGTTCAATGTCAGTCTGCCTTCCTCTCCGCATCCTGAATTCCAGGCTGGTCTGTGTGGTTCACCACTGCACCTCAGGACCTTGACCTAGCCCGGGGCTCAAAGGGACTCACTGCGATGCTGGGAAATGAACTTCATACCCATCCCCTGCTCAGGCAGGGTCTCACAAGCCTGAGAAAACACCCTGTAGAGAAGACACAAAGCTCCTCTCACACAAAAATCTGGTTCAACAGTGAGAAATTCTTACACCTAAAAAAAAAAAAAAATAGAAAAGAGGGAAAAGATGTCTTGACCACCTACAACAGACTAAAATGCAAAATGCCATAATATACCTAGTCATGTTTGGAAGGGTGGAATCACTCTTTGCTAAAATACGCATTCCCATGAGGCCGACCACCTTCCAAAGCCGATACATTTACAGCACACTCTAGAGACGGCAGTAAACCCCAGGCTACACGGAGGTGGCCACGTATGGGACAGGGATCCTGACAGAAAGCTTTTCTTCTTTCTTCAAATCACATTTCACAAGGCAGCCTCTCAGCCAGTGACACAGAAAGCAGGTCTGTTTTAAGATTCGTTGCAGGGGCCTGTGTGTTTACTTTTGAGACTCCTGGCTAAAAGGACCTTTTCTTTCAAACAGCTCTCCACTGATACTAAAGCCGAACTGGGTCCTGCTGTAACTTTGAGAAGCTGGGGAGTGGGGTCGGGGGAGGAGGTGGCTTTAGGCTTCTTCGGGAATTCCTTGAGGTTCTGGCTTGGCCATATCTGCCTGAGGTGCAGGGTGATGGAGAGCACACACAGGGAGCTTTTCAGAGACTCTTAAAGACAGTTTAAATCCCAGGGCCTGGCATCTGGTGCCAATCAGGAAAACAGTAGTCACTGATGTAACTGCAATAGGATGGGGTAAATGGAATGAGGGCTGACATTTGGGGGCTGAGACAGATGCGGCCTGGGGACTCACTCCCCCAAGTGGCCACCCAGCACTGCCCAGGTCCCAGCTCTGCCTCAGAGGTGAGCAATGACACTCGCCGCAGAAACCTAACTCACAAGAAGACGTTCATCCTCACTCATCTAATTCAACATAATACACATAACATACCACTTATATTATTTTACATTATTTTTATATAACATTATATTATATATTAGTGTCTTCTATGTGTTCTCAGCACAGGGGTGGAGGAATGCACAGGACTGAACAAAAATCATACAATACCTGCCCTCATGCAGCTTACATTCTTGTTACACAGGACAGTGAGTGAGATCAATCAACAAAATAAGTAGAATTATATGAGGACATTGCTAAATATATATATATATATCAGGGAAAGGAAATAGGAAATGTTATATAGGGAAGAGTCAGAATTAAGACAGTTTGGTCAAGGCCATACACTGTATGGTTCCATTTGTATGAAATGACCAGAAAAGGCAAATATACAGAGACAGAAAGCAGATGAGTGGTTGCCAGAGGCTGGGGGTGGGAACGGGAATGAACTACAAATGGGCGTGCGGGGTCTTATTGCGGTGATAGAAAAGTTCATGGTGATGTTGCACAACGCAGTAAATTTTTCGAAAAGCACTGACTTGTACACTGTTTTAAAGGACAGCCTGGTCAGGGAAGGCCTCACTGAGGTGACATCTGGGTAGACCAGAAGGAGGTGAAGGAGCAAACCATGAGGACACATGAGGAAGAGTATTTTAGGGAGAAGGTCAGGCCAGTGCAAAGGCTCTGAGGTAAGAGCAGTGGTGGATGGAGGAACAATTAGGAGGCCTGTGGGCCAGAAGGGGCTGGGAGAGGGAAGAATGGTTGAGATGAGGTAACAGAGAGGTGACAAGAAAATAAGGGAGGGTCTTTTAGGCCGATTAGGGAAGGACATTAATTTTTACTCAGTACAATGGGAAACCACTGGAGAAGTGATAAGATCTGACTTACAGTTTGGATTATCCTAGCTGCTCTTTCAAAAGTATTCTGTACTGAGACAAAGACAGATGCAGGGAGGCCATCTAGGGGGCCACTGCCTCTAGCAGTTGAGAAGCGACAGTGACGTGGACATCGGAAATAGGAGCAGTCATGGTAAGAAACAGTTGGATCCTCAAATATATATTGGAGGTAATATGGGCAAGACTGGCCAACAGACCTGACATGGGATGTAACAGAAAGAGTGACATCAAGGAGGACACCAAAGCTTTTAGACTGAGCAACAGAGAATCGCCATTGCCTGAGATGGAGGAAGCCAGGGGAAGGCTCAGGCTGTGAGTGATAAGTGTACAAACCAATTTTATGCTCATGATACCGTCACCAGAAAGGGACCAGAACTGAGGCAGGTCTACTCCAGCACAGTCTGAAATGTGTATGTTCTTGACTTTGTGCAGGAAAGATTTCACGACACAAGTCCAGGTGATTTTTGACTGCACATTTATTAAAGCTGGGGACAGTGAAAATGAGGAAGGCAAGACTACAGCAACAGGAGTGAACTGAGAGGGCTGCCTTGGCCCTTTGGAAATGTAAGGAAAAGAGTTAAGCCTAAGCAAGGCTGCCTTAGCCCTACAGAAAGAGAGTCACAGAGGCAGAAGAAGTGAGCCAGCTGGGATGCATGGACTCAGAAAACAAGTTTCAGAGGCAAAAAGAGGGCCCTTGGAGACAGGTTCAGGTTCAGGGGGTGGGCACAAGATGCCACTGATCACTACCCCCCTGGTTGCAAGTCTCCTGTGAAGCTTTGAAGAGCAGGAGAAAGAAGGCAAAGCATACATGCCTAAGGACAGAAGTGGGGGAAAGGCGTGGGCATGCTCAAAGGAGCCATGCACTGAGTCCTCTGTAGTAACAGTTTTTATCTGTTTTCTGAAGGTGGGAATTTAGGGAAGTTCTCAATCAGAATATTCAATCTGATATGTCCTTTGATATACTGATGCATCAGGAGGGATCAGGGTCATTCTCTAGTCAGTTATGCTTTCAAAGAATGTGACCAGGGACCAGGACCAAGGTAGGTCTGCACCTGGCAGGGTCTGGAATGTGTAAACCATTTCCTGCTGAGTGTCCTTGATTAGGGAAGATAAGATCTTATGATTTATTAGCTGGCTGTAAATTGCTCAGCCATCTGTTTAACTATATGTCTCAGTTTCCCCGCATCCTACTTGTCAAGGAATTTCCCTTGCTTCTAACTAACCTGCCTCAATGCCAGATTAGATGATGAAAGAAAGGGGTACAAAACAAGTAGATACAGGATTATGCTAATTTGGGATTTCCACTGTTTCCAGACTGGTAAGGAGGAAACCAGCAAAGAACATTGAAAAAGTGTGACCAGGAAGACAGACAAAAAACCAGTAGACTGTGGTGTCCTGAAAACCAAGTGAAAAAACAAAGTCAGGGAGGGATCGATTCCTTGCACCCAATCTCTAAGGATGAAAACTGACCACTGGATGCAGCAACATGGAAGTGACTGGTGACCTCCTCACAAGCAATTGCATCAGGGCAACGAGGGCAAAATCCACTTTGAAGTTTTTCAAAAAGAAAAAGAGGAGGAGAAAAGAAAAATGATGCAAATTAAAAATAACAAAGAGAAATCACTTTTCATGTCTGAACAGATAGACCAGCAGAGGTTAAAAGGTTGACAATGCCCAGTACCACTGAGGGTGAGGGGACCAGGTACATCAGTCTTTGCAGCAGACCCAGGCCACAGGCATCAAAACACTTGAAACACGCCTGCCTTTTGACCCAGCAACTGCATTCCTAAAAATTTACTACCATAAAAAGAAAGAAAAAGACCACAAAGATATCTTTACAAAAATTTACCAAAAACTCTTGCTTATAAACTTAAGGACCTTGGTCTCAGAGGGGTTTTTGAGAACTTGACCCCAAAAGCAAAGAGAGTAAAGCAAAAATAAATGAATGGGCCAAATCAAACTAAAAAGCTTCTGCACACCAACAAAACAAAAAGGAAACCAACTGAATGGGAGAAGATATTTGTAAATGATACCTCTGATAAGGGGCTAATAATCAAAATATATAAAGAATTCATATAACTCAACAAAAAATCCAGTTAAAAAATGAGCAGAGGACCTGACACTTTCCAAGATATACAGATGACCAATGAGTAAGTAAAAAAGTACTCAACTATACTAGCTCTAAGGGAAATGCAAATCAAAACCACAACCACTTCACACCTGTTAGGATGGCTGTTATCCATGAGACAAAAAACAACTGGTGGAGAGGATGTGAAGAAAAGGGAACCCTTGAACACTGTTGATGGGAATGTAAATTGGTCCAGCTGCTAAGAAAAACAGTATGGATTTTCCTCAAAAGATTAAAAAGAGAGCTACCATATGACCCAGCAATCCCTCTCCTGCGTATCTACCTGAAAGATTTCAAAGCACTTATTCATAAAGATATGTATACCCCTATGTTCATTCCAGCATTACTCACAATAGCCAAGAAATGGAAACAACCTCAGTGTCCTTAAACCAATGATGGATATAGATGTGGTACCTATATATGATGGAAGACTATTCAGCAATAAAAAGAAATGATGAATTATTGCCATTTGCAACAACATGGATGGATCTTGAGAGTATCATGCTAAGTAAAATAAGTCAGACAGTAAAGGACAAGAACTATATGATTTCACTCATATGTGAGCTATAAAAAAAAAAGCAACAAATGAACAAACAAAACTAACAAACTTGAAGACACAGATAACAGTATGGTGGTTACCAGAGGAAATGCAGGAGAAAAGGAGGATGAAGAGGGTAAAGGGGGTCAAATATATGGTGAGGGAAGGAGACTAGGCTTTGGGTGGTGAGCGCACAATGCAATACACAGATGATGTGTTGTAAAACTGTACACCTGAAACTTATGTAATGTTATTAACTGATGTTACCCCAATAAATTCAATTTTTAAAAAAGAGTCTTGCTTATAGTAATGAGGAAATAGAAATAGCCAAGAATAAAAGATTGGTTAAATGATGGTGCTTTCATACAAAAAAGGTTATTGCAGCCATTAAAAATAATCTACTTTTATTGAAGAGGAAAAAACTGGGTTAAAAAAAAAAGCAAGTTACAAAGCAGTATGTATAGTGAGTTTCCACCTTGGAAAAAAATAGTTTATACACACATACATGTATATAAGATTTACATACAAAAAAAGCTTAGTGGATATACGACAAAATATTAACAGGGTTAGCTCTGAAAAATCAAATTGCAAGTGATTTTAACCTTCTCCTTCATTAGAAGGCAGTATATGCAGAGATTACAGGCAAAATTTCTGAGACAGAAAGGCCTGGTTTAAATCCCGATTCTGCCACCACCTACTGTGTGGTTTTAGGCAAATTATATAACGTCTGCCAGCATGTCCTCAGCAAAGGGGATGGATGGTGATACAATCCATCTCATGGGTATGAAGCAGTACTGAATAAATTTTAATATAGATCAAGGACTCAACAAAACAATGCCTCATGCATACAAAGCACTAAGAATATTTGGCCTTTGTTTTCAATAATCATGAATATCAGAAAAATAGCAATAATATTTTCAGTTTTAGGAGCATATACTACTTTTATAATGAGAAAAATATTAATATTTTCAATTCAAGGAACAAGAGAAAACTCCTCAGGAATTTCCTGTGAGCATTCCTCCAGACTGAAATAACTGGGTCTTGTGGTTTATCGGGTTCATACAAACAACTAATTGGCTATGCGGGACTGGTCTGGCTGTTTCTATCACCCGGCCTTTCCAAGTTGGTAGCTATGTCCCATCGTAACATACCTCCTTTCACATTTCTCCCTTGCCGACCTCCTCCTCAGCTGAAGAAACAGTGAACGATTTTTCAAATTTAAATTTAAAATTCTTTTTAACTGTAGAGCAATTTTTTTTCACTTTTCCTCTTCTCCTTCTGACTCAAGTTCCAAGGATCGGTAGTTTTGTTTATCTTTCAGTTGAAAAACTGGAAAAACAGTGCTGTGTTTACTTTGAAATAAATGCACGCACTGTCTGTCAGCCATGCCTCCTTGAGGTGCACAGCCCACCCACCACCACCCGCCATCCTCATAGAAGAGCGAGGGAGTCAGTGCACCCTCCTGACTGGCCTATCTGTTCTGTTCTTGGAACATAAAGTGTGGGAACAACCCTCTGCTTGTAAGATTTTTAAAGAAATAGGGAGCTGTTTGCTTTCTTCTTTTTTTTTTAATCTGGGAGACACACATGGTGTAAAGAAAAGAGACATATAGAAAATGGACAGCAGCATAAACAAGGAGCTTTTCGAAGTCTACTTCATTGATCACAGTACTATGAACACTGCAATTCTCAAACCGCATTCTGTGCATCGTAGAACTGAGGAAATTAGTTATATTGATGATGTTAAGAGCCAGGGTTCTCATATGGAATGAAGAAAGGTTAGGAAGAACACTGTGGAGTGGAATTAGAATTAAGAGGTTTCAGTATGAAGTCATGGTGTTTAATACAGAGACACAGAAATAGATATTTACATGTCTGTGTGTGTATGTGTGCATGTGTATATATAATGTCTGTCAGGGAAAACAAAGGCTCAAGAGCCAAGTTTTAAAGAGGAAGAACAGTGAGAAGAGCCCTGGCTGGTGTGACTCAGTGGATTAAGCACCAGCCTGCAAACCAAAGGGTCGCCAGTTTGATTCCCACTCAGGGTACATGCCTGGGTTGCAGGCCAGATCCCCAGAAGGCGGTGTGCCAAGAGGCAACCACACACTGATGTTTCTTGCCCTCTCTTTCTCCCTTCTTTCCCCTCTCTCTAAAAGTAATAGAATCTTAATGACACACCCTTGAATGAAAATAGTGAGACTGTAAACCTATTGTATTAGGGTAAAAAAACAACTAGATTGTTATCCCACATCATATACCAAAATAAATTTGACTGATTAAAGGGTTAAATGTTTAAGAAACTAAATAAAGAGGACCATCATAAGTGTCAGTATAAGGAGGGTCTCTATTTTTCCCAAGTGGCAGCTCAGTGGTTCTCAGACTTAAGCATGCACCAGAATCCCCTGGAGGGTTTGTTAAAACACAGACCCAGACCCAGAGTTTCTGGGATAGGGGCTCAGAAGTTACATTTCTGACATGTTTCCAGGTCTGGGGACCATGCTGCTGGTCTGGGTGAGCTGATGGTCCTAATGCCATTGTTTATCTCTTCTGATCTGAAATGCCAACTTTATCATATAGTAAATTCTACCTATATTGGATTATGTTTGGAAAATAAGATGGGGACATGTCAAAAGGATATAGGAGCAAGCTTGAAGAGGCACCCACTGGCCAAACAAAGGATAGTTCAAGCATCAGAATAATGGCAGTAATAAATGAAAGTCCACTGAACAAAATAAGAATCTGTGAGTTGAGACTGATAATACATGCATACCTAAAAGAAAAGAAAAAGTACTTCCTTGCTATAGTATTCCAACTAATAAATGTAGAAGGAATGTTAAAATTGGGGGGGGGGTATGGAATTGCAACCATCACAGTAATAGCTGATCCAGACAAAAATCATTAATGAACATTTCCGAATGCAAAAACCAGTAGCTGAAATTGTGATGAGGAACAGATATTTACACTCTTGAAGTATTTCTCCATAAATGACTTTTTAGTTACAAAGAGAAACAGCAGTTTTACAGCATAAAAAGCTGGCAGACACTACCTTAACCAAATGATCAAAACCAACATCATAAATAATGAAACAAGTAAAGCCGTGCGCCTGACATGAGGCACTGAGAAGGATACATCACTTCTGAGTGTTCCTGCAAAACACTGCATGCCCTGAATCTAAGCATGAGGAAATATCAGACAAGCCAGGATGAGGGGCTATTCTCCAGAAGGCTGGCCTGTGCTCTTCAACGTCAGTGTCATGAAAGACAAAAATGGCTGAGGAACTGATCCCGGATTTAAGGAGACATGACAACTAAATGCAACGCATAATTTTAATTGAGCTCCTGGACCAGGAGGAAAAATTCACTCTAAGTGCATGACTGCAACAACTAGAAAATCTGAATTAGATGATATTATAAAAATGTTAAATTTCTTCATTTGGTTAACTGTACAGTGGTTATGTAAGAAAATATTCTTAGGAAATAGACACAAGTATTTAGGGATAAAGAAGTACGGGATTTATAATTTTCTCTGAAATGATTCAGAAAATTATTATACATGTATGTTTAGAGACAATGTTAAAGCAAATGAATCAAAATATTAAATAGGTGGTTAAGGGATATGGGGGAGTTCTTTGTCCTATTCTTGTAACTTTTTAAAAAATTATTTTAAAATAAAGAAGTTTTTTTAAAAATCTACTTCAGTCCTGGCTGGTGTGGCTCGGTGGATTGAGCACCAGCCTGCAAACCAGAGGGTCACCGGTTTGATTCCCACTTAGGGCACATGCCTAAGTTGCAGGCCAGGTCCCCAGTAGGGGGCACACAAGAGGCAAGCACACACTGATGTTTTCCTTTCTCCCCCTCTTCCCCTCTGTCTAAAAATAAAATGAATAATTTTTTTAGAGAAAATCTACCTCAAGGTACATCTCCCTCCTTGAAAGCAGGACAATCTGGCCACGCCAAGGTCCGCAGTGTTAATGAGGCCAGCTGCAGAAGAGGAGAGTTCCAAAAGAAAACTGAGTCTTGGGCCCCACCTGCTATCAATTTTGAAAGATCATCCAGTAGGCAGGTACAGTCAAAAAATGCTGATAACTACAGAAGCTGGATGATGGGGATTGTGTGAAAATTCCCCTAAAAATAGTTTTTGAAAATCAATATTCAGCCTCAAAGTCTGGCTTCTGCACAGACATGACTAGAGCTGTCTTTAAGAGCCAAACCAGCACCTTTGGTCAAGTCCTTTTTGCAGCCACAGCCAGGCTGATGTCCCCACAGAAAGTCAGCCAAGACTGTTCATTATGCAACTGCAGGACTGAAGTCAACCCCTCCATCATAACAACCCTCTGCCAGGGGAAGGCAGAAAACACCAGCTGCATTTCCCAGTCAACTTCCAAGTCTACCTAGGAGAAAACAAGGGAGCAAATGAAAGGAGGAATTGTGTCTCATGGAACAGAAAACACCAGGTAGGGCAACTGCTACTGATCAGGCCCTTTCCCAGGAAAAGTGGTTTCAAAAAGACCCATTACCCTATGTAACTTTATTGATACTTAGTGTGGAAACATCCAGCCCAGCAGCTCCCCAAGGGGTGCAGGCACCAAGACAATGGTGCTGAAATATCCCACATTAATGTCAGACTCCCCACTCCACAACTCCCAAAGCTTTGGCACGTGTTCAGTCGTAGAATTCTGTCCTGGAAAACTTCATGGCTGCCTCCCATTTAGGCAAGCAGGTCCTACATCAGGAAACAGGATCTCTGTTGTCCATCTCTGAATCTGAATCTCCCAATCTTGGGAAAAGTGCCACAGGAGACAGTAACTATTACTACTGTTACTGCTTATATATGCTTATGAGTGCCAAGTTAGCTCACTTAATCTCAAAACAACATTTTACAGAAGAGGAAACAGAAGGTTAAGTTACTGTCCCATCGCAAAGCTAGTGGAATCAGGACTCAAACCCAGGTAGTTTGACTCCAGAGTCTACATGTTCATAACCACTTCTCTGTACGACAGATTTACAATCACCAGAAATAGTCTTGTGCTAACAGAAGACTTTCAGAAACATGGCTAGAATATTATATACATATCAGCTATGCCATCATCATCCTTTAAGATTTGCTTTTCTAAGAAAAAGCAGCCCATGGCCCTATTACAACCCACGTTTTCCATTAGATTCGCATCCAAAGTACCTCACTACCCAACCCAGCCACACACTCAAAGAGCTAAGGCTGGTGCTAAAAAGAGTGGCAGGAGCTGTAGCTGCTTCCACAAACAACAGAAGTCCTGGGAAACTTAGAAAACATCCTTGCAAATACTTCAGGCTTAAAGGGAAAATCGCAACTGTAATTACAAACAGTGAGAAGAACAACACAGCAAAAGATATGAGATGGGAAAGTGGTTCACCACCAGAAAATTCTTGACAGCATCTACTAAAGCTAAACACACATCTTCCATAGGAACCAAAGCACCTGGCTATAAATATACCTAGTAGAAATTATGTATGTGTTCTCTAAAATACATGTATATGAATGTTCATAGCAGCTTTGCTCATAATGGCCCCAAACTGGAAACCACCCAAATGTCCACCAACTGAATAGACGAATAAATCGTTGTATATTTATACAGTAGGATACTACACCCCTATTAAAAAAAACTACTGTTACATGTAAAAACATGGACGGATCTCACAGATATGATAATGAACAAGGCGTAAGAAAACACACTATATAATTTCATTAATATGAAATTCAAGAATAGGCAAAACTAATCCATAGTGACAGAAGTAAGAATAGTGGTTAGCTCAGGGTGGGAGAAAGGGATATTAATTATACAGCACGTAGGGATCCTTCTGGGGCCCTAGAAACTTTCTCTGTCTTGATCTGAGTGGTGATTACATAAGTGTGAACAAATGCAAATATTCATTGAGCTGTGTATAACTGAAGATTTGTGGATTTTTCCTTAAAAGAAAAAAATTGATACTCATGGGGGAAGTAAAATGAAAATCAAGTTCAAAGCAACAATGTTTTGGAGGAAGACCATCCCCCACTGGATTTACGGCTCAAAACCGGCAGAGACCAGCTCGATCCAACACTGTGACTAATTTCACCTAACAGTAACCCCTACCCTCATTATATGCTCATTGTAATATATTAGCATACTAAACAGCATACCCCTCATGCCATGATCAGAAATGGGAAGCCCATCTAAGGACACAACATGGCTGACGGAGCTGCTCTGAGAAGTCCCGACTCTTTTTCCTGGAAGAATCTGAATATGTCTCCCCCTTATTGAATATGCTACCATTCCCTATTAAATGAATCTCAATAAAGAGAGCAAATTCTGCTATAGGCGGGCTGCTGTGTCTGTGGAGAAGCCCCTCTCTGTCTCACGCTTCACTAATAAATTCATTTTCACTTTATACTCTAAAAAAAAAGTATGCATTATTAAACAAGAAGGAACAAAAATAAATGCACTAGGCTTTCAACTCAAAAGCTATAAATGGCTTACTGACTGATTAAATAAATATATATAACAGATCTAAGGGCAAATAGTTGAAAACTACTAATAAAGTCAAAAATGGAAATTTCCTTAGAAAATATGGTACAGTTGATAAATAAATCTGAGACATTGTCCTGTAAAATATTAATTAAAAACCAAAACAAAATGTTTATGCTAGTCAAGAAACAAATTGGGAAAAAAACACAAATACCAAAAATTTTAAGTGGAAAAACAAGAAACATTTTAAAAATGAGAATGCTATTTAGTATCTTTATAGTAATAAATTTGAGACTCTCATGCAACATTTTCTCAGAATATTTAAATTAACAACATTGACGCAAGATGAATCAGAAAAGTTGAACAAACCAATCATTATGGGGTAAAATACTGGAAAAGCCATCAAAGAATTCTTTCAAAGAAATCTGCCAGACCCAGTCGGTTTCATGGGTGAGCTCTTTCCTGTGCTCATGGAGCAGATAATTCCCATGTTATACAGTCTGTTCCCAAGGCTGGAAAGCACTGCAACTTAGTGTATAAAATTAGCTTAACCTCAATTCCAAACCTGACAAAAATAGTACAAAACTACAGACAAATGTAACTTGTGAGTATAGATGGAAAACCCCCAAATAAAATATTAACAAGCAATTCTAACAAAACTTTCAAGAAATAATCTAGCATGAGCAATTGGTATATTCTAAAAATTCTAAGATTGTTACTATTAGGAAATTAATGTAATAAATTGAAGGAAGAAAAATCATATAATTACCCCAATGGTTGGTTAAAAGGCATCTGCTAAAAATTCAACCCCTTTCCTGATTTAAAAAATATTTTTAATAAACCAAGAAGACAAGTTACTATCACCCAACCTTACATAAGCAGAGTCACTAGGAGCATGGTTGTCAGACAGGGCAGGACACCTGCTCCAGAACCACTAAAACAGGAAAGTATACACAAAGCAACTCACAAAAAAAGAAGTATAAGTGAGCAAAATTATCAGTCTTAGAAACCACATAAATGCCTATAAAGAAAAGCCAAAAGAAACTAAACCTATACTAAGAATTCAGCAACTGACAGACTACAAAAGAAAATGCAGAAACTAACACTCATATACTAGCAACACTAGGTTGGACAACACCATTGTAAAGATACCATTAAAAATAACAGCAAAATTATGTTTAAAATTAAAAGAGTCTATCTAAAGATAACTTCAAAATGAATTGAATGAATTTAGACACATCCCATATTCCTGGGTAGGAAGAGTCAGAATGGAAATTCTCCAGAAAGGAGCTTTACAAATGGTAGGATTCTAGTAAAATCTCAAGGGATTTGAGGGAAGGAAAGTAGAGAGAGGGGAGAACCTGACAAAATAATTTGCATCATGTGGTGATGTCATATGCGCAAAGAAAAGAGGGAGGAAGATTTTGAAAGGAAGAGAAACGAGAACCGTCAGATATTAAAATATATTATAATGCCACAATAGCTAAGACAGAGTGATATTAAAACAACAAATAAAATGGAAAGTCCCTACACAGGCCCAAGTATTCATATATTTTTAATATATGCTGAAGGTAGCAAATCAAATCACTAGGAAGAAATAGATTTTAACACTAAGCAGTGTTAAAGCAATTGGTTAACTATTTGGGAAAATGTAAATAGATTCCCCACTTACACTGTGCATAACAATAAATTCACTTGGATAGAAAATAAAATGTGAAAAAATAAAATCACAATGAATCACAAAAAAATTGAGATCACTACCTGATCTCAGAATGGGTAAAGCCTTTCAAAGCCTAAAAGAACAGGTTGAAAATACAAAAGGTTAAAATATCTATTTGGAAAAAGAAAATCTGCAAAATTAAAATGCAAATTAAAAACTGGAAAAACGTTTACAAAATATAAGACAAAAAATAATAGCCTTAACATTCAAAGAGCTCTTTTAACACTAAAAGTGAAAACTGCACACTTCAATATAATGATGAACAAAGGATAAAGCAATAAACACACTTTAAAACACTGAATCAGTGGCGTGGGGTGGAGGTGGGGATACTTCACAGAAATAACCACCAAATGGAATGGGAGGACCCAGCCCAAACCCAGATTCAAGCAAACCAACTTTAAAACAACACTATGAGATAATTCATAAAACTGAATATAAAGTGGGTAGTAGATAATAATAAGGCAATCATGTCAATATGATAGGTGCACTGCTGACATGGTAGTTATGTAAGAAAACATCCTATTTTTAAGGGATGTATGCTGAAGAATCTAGGATAGAATGCCAATATACCTCTAATTTTCTTTAAAATACTACAGCCAAAAGACAGAAATGAACCAACTCTGGAATAATGTTAATTATTCCAGAATAATTAACTAATAATTAATAATAAATTAATAACTAAGAATAAATAATTCTTTCTTACAGATAAACCCAACAAATGCCAAGGTGCAACAGAAACCAGCGATCTCAGCCATTGCCGTTGGAAAGGTAAATTGGTAGAACTTCTCTGAAGGGTAATCTGACAGTATGTACTGTATCGCAAACCTTGAAAAATGTTTAAACCCAGCAAGTCCGTGTTCAATAATTTATCTCAAGTAAATTTTAAACAGTGGGCACAGAGACTTTAAAACTTTCAAGTCTATCATAGTATTTTTTGTGATTGTGAAGTACTGAAATCTATCCAAATATTCATTTTTTCACAAGCTATCTGATAGACTACTACCAGGCAGTCATCAAAAACTGAATTTTAGAAGAAAAATTAAAGCTATATTGATATATTTTATGGTGCAGCAGCTATGAAAACAGTATGATGGTTCTTCAAAAAATTGAAAATAGAAATAGTACATGAACCAGTAATTCTGTTCCTGGGTATGTATCCAAAAGAATTGACAGCAGAAAGTTACAGAGATATTTGTACACCCATGTTCAAAACAGCACTATGTATAATAAGCAAAGGGTGGAAGCAACCCAAGCGTCTTTGGATGGATGAATAAACAAAATGTGTATGTTCATACCATGGAACGTCATTCAGCCTTTAAAAAGGAGATTCCAATACCTGCTACAACATGAATGAGCCTTGAGAACATCATGCTAAGTGAAATGAGCATGTCACAAAAAGGCAAATACTGCATGAATCCACTTACACAAGGCACCTAGAGTAATCAGAGCCATAGAGACAGAAAGCAGAATAATGGGGGACTGAGAAAAGGGAGGGGAAGGAGAGTTGGTGTTTAATGGGTACAGAGTTTGAGTTTGGGAAATAAAAAGCTCTGGAGATGGATGGCAGTGAAGGCTGCATGTAATGTGAATGTACTTCATGCCACTAAACTGTGCACTTAAAAATGGTTAAGATGATACATTTGACATTATGTATACTTTATAATAATTAAAAATAAAGATAATTTATACATTTTCAACAGAAAAAGGCATGTTGCAAAATACTCTTTGTCTATGATCTCAATTTTGTTTCACTGACACCTTAATATCAATATACATTTGCACATAGGAAAAAAGCTCAGGAAGGTATATATCAAAATGTTAATAATTATCACTCAGTGCTGGGCTTACAGAAGAATTTTATTTTCTTTGTGTGTCTGGGTGCTTTTCTGTAATTCCCAGGTTTTCTATAATTACTTTTATAATCAAAGGAAAAAGTATGCTGACTGGACAAGTAAAGAAGGAAAGAAAAGGACACTCATCCTGTGAGCTGACCTGAATCGGTGGGCTGCTGATCCGAATGCAAGAACACACACAAGCATGTTTCCAAATGACATAAAAAATGTAATCCACTTTAAGAATCAAATCATAAAAGGCAGCCTAAAGTTTGGGAAAATAAAGACCAACTTGGAAGACTGAGCATCAGGGAGTTCCCTGCAGAACTAAAATAGAGACATAAGCCTAGTTTTAAGCCATTCCCACAGCCAGGGTGGGTTCACCGCATCTCTGTGCACCCAGCAGAAAGTACAAGGCCTCAGAACGAAAGGACTCAAATCAATGCAGCATTCTCCCTGGGACTGGACACACCCCGCCCCCACACCTCTCTTCAGCTACATCCACTTTCAGAAAATATTTTCTAGACAGCAGCCTTCAAGAGAAAAAGGAGCCTTTCTTTCTGTGGCATTCCCTCGCCACATATGGAACTGATATGAATAGAGGCTTTTATGAGAGAGGGTTCAGATACCACAGCCACGGTTATGCCACTGACCACAAACAACAATAAATAGATGTTAGGGTTTAGAATTCCATGCAGCAGAGGCACCCTGAGTAATTACGATAGAGCTTCCATCACATTCTAACATCCAATAAATGTTTATTGAGTGCCTACTAAGCACAGAGCAGTATTTGTAACACCATCCCACACGTACACACACACCCATGCACACAGTTCCTTTTGCTCTGTTCCAGGACCCAGACTAGGGAAGTGATGGTGTCGGCTGGAGGCATTTGACAGTTTGATTCTACACGTCCCATCTCTCCTGGACTAGAAAAAGAGGGGCAGAGGCACAGGAAAAGCAATGACCTTACGAAGGATCAAGAGGATATCACTGTACCCCACCACGACAGCCCCTGGAAAAGGGGGCTGAATTCAGCAGGAAGAATTATTCAGCCTTCCTAAAACTCCAGACAGCACCCAAGGGGAGCAGAGTCACTGCAGGCCCCCGGTCCTGGAGGAAACGGTATCGCCGGGCTTATCAGCCCTGCTGAGAGAAATCCATGCCTCCAAATTCTTCTCCCCACCCACATAAATGAACCACATCAGCCACCCCTTCCTCATACGTACTTTTGCCCCCATTGTTCTTCAGGACATTGGAGAGGTTGACAGAGGCGGTGCCTAGCAGTTCATTTCTTAAGGTATGGCAGCTCCAGACCTTCAAATCTAAATGACTCTGGGCCGTGACATTCCTGGAAAAAAAATACTTGATTCATCACATCCAAGCAATCAGTCACTCTTATTGCTTACAAGAAAACAGATGTTGCCGACAACAGGAAGGGGGAAAGAAAACCCCAAACAGGAAGATGCTCACATGACCCCTTCCCCCACCCTCAAAGCTGACCCTGTAATCATCTAGCTAATAATGAACACTCTATGAGCTCAATCATGTGGAAACACTCAAAGAGAGGCAGCACCTCAGGTACCAAAGGCAGAAGAGTTAAAGACTCCACAGGACACCTGGATCTCCCACAACCCCCTTGGAGCACCTTCTCTCTTTCCCCCATGTTACTGCATCCAACGAGAAGGGATTCTCTCTTACAAAATGATGATCTCATTCCAGAGAAGCTCGGAGCTCCCAATTCGCTTCCCAGTCTTCTTGGTCTCACTGGGGAGTCCATCCACTGCCACTTCCACAAACGAGTTAATTCGATGTTGGCGATTGTGCACCTTGGGCTTTGCTGACACCACTGGAAGGGAAAGAAAAAAGTGAAGGATGAGGCAGAGGGCTCCCAGCTGCCCCCCTGTGGCAGATGGTCTCACTCTTTTTAGCTGTTTCTTTTTAAAAATAAATTTTGTTTTTTCCTGATTCTAAGAAAACTTATTTTTTTAAATGAGAGGGCATTAAAAATATGAAGCATAAGAAATAAAAATCAGTCCTACCTAAAAACAAGACACTGGTAAATCCAGACTTTTAGGCTTTCATTTTTTACATCTCCAATTCTTTAAAAACTCTTCTCCCAAAATACATTGTAAAAGGTTGTAATATAAGCCCATTATAAGAATATGCCATAATTTAGTTAACTGTTCTTTCACTGATGAATAGATTGCTTCCAATTTTTTGCTCTGGGAAAATTACCACAAATGCATATAGAGTATTTGCTTGCATTTCAAGTATTCTTCCAAAGGATATGGACACTTTTAAAAATTCTTAAAACTGCTTAATTTCCTTTCCAAAAAGGGTAAACCTATGTAAATGGCCGTGAATGCTATAAGAATATCTCCATTTCACCCAACACTGCATAACACTGAGTCCACTGTTTTTTCATTCTTTGTAAATATGATATAGGTAAAAAAAAAAAAATGGTATAAAGATAATAGCTACGATTTAACCAGTACTTTTTTACAGATACTATGCTACGCACACATTATCTAACTAAACCCTCATAATGAACCCCTGAGGCAGGGAATGTACAGTCACCCACATTTCATCGAGGAGGAAACAGGCTTGAGGAAGCCAGATCCCTGCCCCAGCCCACACAGCCAGGGAGCTCTGGGCCAGGATGTGCCACTGAGCAGTATAACTACACCATGCTGTATGCCATTACCAGACTTTGCTTATTTGTTCTAATGCTTTTCTTAAATTACTAGTGAGACTGAATGTTTTTCCATGTGTTTGTTAACCATCTGCATTTCCTCTTCATGTGGCAGCGTTTCTGATGTTCACTTGGCACCAGCAAGCCAGGGCCTCAGCACAAGCTAAGCAAGCACTTGCAGGAGGCTAGACAAGCTCCTCTTAGAGCACATGTCAGCCAGGTCGTTGGGATGAAACACATCTAGGTGGCTTCGATCCAATGCCCAAGTCAGAACACATTACTGACATGCCTTACCTATGATGGCAGGACTATCCTAGCCTGAGCTCCCTCGTGTCAAGAGTTGCCAAACCTCTCCCTCCCAGACCCTTTTGAGAGGTGTCAGTCCTATAAGGGTCTACAATTTGGCAACCAACCAACCCACCTCTGGATTGTTTTTAGCAATAGCTCTCTTCTCCAGGCCCAAAAGAAGAGTAGAGAAAAATTCAAAGAACAAAAAAAAAGTTGTGGCTAGGATTCAGGAACAACAAGGGATGGTACCAGGAAAAAAAAAAAAAAAAAAAAAAGGTTGGGTAAAGGAAATGTGGCCCAGAGTAGGAAAAACACTGTACAGATAGATCAAGGTTAACTGAGGCCACCTTGTGGTGCAAGAGTAACTCTGCATGCAAGCTCTTAAAAAAAAAGGGGGGGGGCGGATGGATTAATGATAAGGAGAGTCCTAATAATTTTGATCTAGACAGCTTCGTTGAAATCAACAAGTTCAAACCCTTTATTTAATAATTTGGCCAACTAAGATCCAGGGAGGTAAAATGACAAAATCTTAGAACTTGTTGGAGCCAGAGCTAAGCCCAAAGTCAAGTCTCCCAGCCCAGTTCTTTGAACTCGGCCATGACGCTTCCTTTCTTGTCCTCTAGCTTTTCTCCCTTTTTTCCTACATTTTCCCTTTTTTAATTTTTACATAATTTCAGCAAAATTTTTAGAAAAGTTTCAAGAATAATATAAAGAATTCCTATAAACTTTCCACACACCAATTTTTTTTACGATATTTGCTTTATTATTCTGTTTCTCTCCCCTGACTTTCTTTCACACACATACACATTTTTTCCTGAAACTTTGAGAGAGAGTTGTAGATGCTGTGTTCCTTTACCCCTGAATAGTTTGGTGTATATTTCTAAAAATAAAGACATTTTCTAATATAACTGTAGTATTAAATGTCAACATTGGGAAATTTTGTATTCTTTAACACTATTATCTGATGTACAGACCCTATTCAAACTTTGCCAACTGTCCCATCAAAGTTCATTATAGAAAAAGAGAAAAGAGAATTTTTTTTGGTCCAATCTAGAATCACAGGATGTAGTTAGGAGTCTTATTTTGAAGTTCCCAAGAAAAAGTTGAAAGAATAGAATAAATAATTGCCTGTTTACCAACTGTTACCAACAGTTACCATTTTACCATGTTTACTTTTTTCCCCTCTATATTAAATCAATGCTATTCAAGAGCACTTTTGTGATAAAATGGTCTACATCAGTGCTGTCCAATGCACTGCCATGACTCATGTGGCAATTAAACACTTAAAATACGGCTAGTGCAACTGAGGATCTGAATTATAAACTTAATTTAATTATTTTTAATGTAAATAGTTCTATGGGGCTATATGGCTACCCTGTTGGAATGCACAAGATAAAAACACATGATATTTTGTGTCTAGATTTGTGTGCGTGTGTGTGTCTATGTCCACACACTTCTTTTCTGTAAAATCTTTTGAAAATAAATTGCAGACCCATAAGAGATAAGCCCCAAATACTTTCAGAATGCAACTCCTAAGAATAAAGACATTCTCCCACCTAAGCACACCATCACTATACCTAAAAAAAAAAATCAATTATTCTATCAATTCCAGTATTCATTCCATATCCAAATGTCTTCAAATTGTTCCAAACATATTTTTTTTAAATATGTCAGTAGTGGAACGATCCACCCTTTTTACTTGCAAAAGGTGAATAGAAAGCTACTTTATTTCTCTAGGACATTTACGAACACCAAACATATTTTTATAGCTGTTTCCCCCAATCTAGGATCCAATCAAGATGAGCACAATACATTTGGTTGCTGTCTCCTTAGCCTTTGAAAATGTAGAATGCTCTCCCTACTTTTCCCAATGACAGTGATTTTTAAAGACTTCTACCAAGCTGTCATCTAGAAATATGCCAAATTCTGCACATTTCTGACTTTCTCATGATCAGATTCACATTGAACGTTTTTGCCAAGAATACCACATAAGTTTCGTCGTATACTTATGCACACACTAGCCTGCCCTGTTGGGAATGCTAAATTTAATCCCTTCATTAATGTGGGGTCTTCCAGGTCTCTCCACTGCAAAGAAACATTTTCCCTCTAATTTATGGTTAATCAGCAGAGTGATATATTGAGTGTTTCTTTTTCTAATACATAAGCTAAAATAAAATCATCAAGATAAAAGCAAGTTTATCTAGAAAGTTCATTTATTGTTTGATGAAGTACAATGCCAGTCTCTTCTACATGGAGTCACACCTTCACATAGGATATAGCTTTTAATATCAACAAATAAGGCAAAAATCACATACAGCCAAAATTATACCCTTTGAAAAGCTCTTAGAAAGCCACCAGAATAGAACCTGGCATATTATCTTTCAATAGGCTTCAAACAGTTTTTTGCTTTGCTGTGCTTTGTGTTTCTTAAGTTAAACATCAGATAAAATGTTCGAGGGCCTGATATTGTTAAAAAGTATATCTCAAATCTCTAGGATTACACTATGAAGAGGCACAAAGGCAAAGAGAGGAAACAGCTTAGTAACATCTCCCAAACTGCACTGTAGGCTCTGTCAGTGAAATGCATGGGAGGAAGAACTACCCACACTATTCAAATTATTGTATCTTTCTTTCTCTTTCTCCCCCACCATTTTCCTGGATGGCAGTATCAGATCCCTACAGATCAAATGCATATAATGAGAAGCACCTGTATTATCAAGTTAGCTTTTTCCACATTAGCATGCTACTTCACACTGAAGAAAGGCAACAGGGAAATCTGTTAGAAGTCAGTGGATGTTCCTGAATAATATGAACCCAAAGTAGGGACCCCAGGACATCACCAGGTTCCATAGACAGGCTTCTGTTCTAACCTAGGCTTGCTCATTTATTAGGTAAAGTAGTATAGGCTGGAGTCCCAAATTCCAAACCCTATCAGTTCATTCTAATCCTCTTTCTCCTCAAGATGCTGGAGCAGCACAGCAATGGCACACCAAGAAAAATAATTAAAATGTTTCAACACTTAAAAAAATAACTCAATAAGAAAGAGGTAAAGTATATGAACAGGCAATCCACAGAAAAAGAAAATACATAGTTCCCTTAAATGTATAAGATGTTAAACAGTACCATAATTAAAGAAATGCAAAATTAAACTATGCTGAGAAAAACAACTTTTTACCAATAAGACTGACAAAGGAAAAAGTCTGACAATGCACTGTGATGGTAAAGAGGTGGAAAACAGGTGCTCTCATACACTGCTCAAAGAGCATTCCTTCCAAGGAAGGCAGCCTGGCTCTTGAAATTCTACAAACACATCCCCTCTGATGTTTCTTGGAAGGGACACACAAGAAACTGATAATACTAGTTTCCTCCAAGCTGGGGCACTGGAGGCTAAGGAAAGAAAGAAATGTTAAAGGTATGCAAATATATTAAATAAATTAATAACATTTATATTTCAAAAATAATAACAATACACAAGTTTGCCTCAAGATGACATGTTGTGAAGTCTGAGCTCAGATACTGAGTGCTATCCCCCCAACCCCTGGGCATCTCTCAGTCCATGACTCTTCTGCAGAACTAAAGCTTCTGAAGCAATATTCTTTCATTTGAGCAATTTTTATTGAGGGCCTACTATGTGTCAAGTACAGTTCTAGTCATTGAGATGTCAAAAGTAAACAAAATGGACAAAAAGTCCTGTTATCATGGTGCTTATATTCTATTGAAGGAGATAGTCAATAAATGAAGTACAACTTTCAGCCAAGGTGGAGGCATAGGTAGACACACTACGCCTCCTCGCTCAAACAAAATTAAGGACAAAAAAGATTTAGAAATAGGAAAACAACCAGAACTGATAAAAAATTGATCTGCATAGAAGTCCGACAACCATTCATCCAGACTGGTAAGAGGGGCAGAGTCGAGGGAGGAAAAAGTGGAGAGTAGCGGATCCAGGTGCGCTGGCAGACCCCGGGCATGGGGTGGCAACGGGCAGACCCAGTGAGGGCACACAAGGAGGCTGGCTGACCAGGCGGCCCCACATTCACACGCAGATAATCCAGGCAAAAACAGGGAGCGAGAGAGACCTCGCAACCCAGGACCCCAGCATCAGGAAATAAAACCTAAAAACACTGATTGAAAACACTCATTGAAGTGCCAGGTGAGACTCCCAGCCTCACGGGAGTGCTCATTGGAGAGACCCACAGGGTCCTAGAATGTACATAAGCCCACCCACCCAGGAATCAGCACCAGAAGGGCCCAGTTTGCTTGAGGAAAGCAGTGGAAGGGAATGGAATCTGAGAGAGCAGAGCAAGTGCCATTGTTCCCTCTCAGACCCCGCCCCCACATACAGCATCACAACCCAGCAACTGGGCTGCCCCACCCTGGGGAACACCTAAGGCTCCACCCCTCACTATGTAACAGCCGCGGCCAGACCAAAAAAAGAAAAAAGAAAAAGAAAACAAAACCAAAAATGGCTCAAACAGGAGAACAAATCAAAGCCCCAGAGCCAATTCATCTAAGCAACCAAGAGATAGCCAACTTGTCAGATACACAGCTCAAAGCCCTGATGATCAGGATGCTCACAGAATTGGTTGATTTTGGTCGCAAATTAGATGAACAAATGAGGACTACAATAAGTGAAATGAAGGAAAACTCACAGGGAACCAATAGTGATGCAAGGAAAACTGGGACTCAAATCAGTGGAGTGGACCAGAAGGAAGAAAGAAACAACCAAACAGAAAAGAAGGAAGAAACAAGGATTCAAAAAAATGAGGAGAGGCTTAGGAACTTCCAGGACATCTTTAAACATCCCAACATCTGAATTATAGGGGTACCAGAAGGGGAAGAGGAAGAGCAACAAGTGGAAAACTTATTTGAACAAATAATAAAGGAGAACTTCCCCAATCTGGCAAAGGAAATAGACTTCCAGGAAGTCCAGGAAGCTCAGAGCATCCCAAAGAATGTGGACCCAAGGAGGAACACACCAAGGCACATCATAATTACATTAGCCAAGATTAAAATGAAGGAGAGAGTTCTAGAAGCAGCAAGGGATAAGGGGACAGTCACCTGCAAAGGAGTTCCCATCAGACTGTCAGCTGATTTCTCAAAAGAGACCTTGCAGGCAAGAAGGGGCTGGAAAGAAGTATTCCAAGTCATGAAAGTCAAGGACCTGCATCCAAGATTGCTCTACCCAGCAAAGCTGTCATTTAGAATGGAAGGGAAGATAAAGCGTTTCTCAGATAAGGTCAAGTTGAAGGAGTTCATCATCACTAAGCCCTCATTATATGAAATGTTAAAGGGACTTACCTAAGAAAAGAAGATAAAAAATATGAACAGTAAAAAGATAGCAAACTCACAGATATTAACAACCACCCCTAAAACAAAAGCAAACTAAGCAAACAGCTAGAACAGGAACAGAAACACAGAAATGTAGATCACATGGAGGGTTAGCAATAGGGGAGTGGGAGGAGGAGAGAGGGGGGAAAAGGTACAGAGAACAAGTAGCATAGACGGTGGGTAGAAAATAGACAGGGGGAGGACAAAAATAGTGTGGGAAAAGTAGAAGCTAAAGAACTTATGACACATGGACATGAACTAAAAGGGGGAATGTGGGTGGGAAGGGGTGTGGAGAGGAATGATGGGGGAGAAATGGGACAACTGTAATAGCATAATCAATAAACTATATTAAAAAATAAATTAAGTGCATAAAATAGGTATTATGATAGTGACAATGGCTGAGAAGAAAAATACAAAGTTGGGAAGGGGGTAGAAGTGAGGAAGTTGGGGTGGAGGAGGCTTTAGCTGGGGAGATCAGAAAGACCTAGCTGACGAGGATGACTTTTGAGTAAAAATCTAAAGAAAGTAAAGAAGCAAGACAGGTAGCCAAAAAGCATTTCATTCAAAGGGAACAGCAAGTGCAAAGTCCCAGAGGTAGGAATGTGCCTGGCATTGTCAATGAATAGCAAAGAGGCCATGTGGCTAGAGCTGAGTAAATATGGAAGAGATGAGAAACTAGGGAATCATATCATGTGGGATTTTCAGCTTTACTCTGAGTAAGATGGAAAGCCCTTGGTATGTTTGAGAAGAAGACTAACAATAGGTAGCTTACATTTTAACAAAATCAATGGCTGCTGAGTGACCAACAGAATGAAAGAGGGCAAAAGGCAGATGCAGGAAGGCTACTGCCTTAGTCCAGGGTTGAGATGATGGCAGCCTGTGGGATGGTGGGGATGGTAAGAAGTGGCTGAACGCTGGACACATTTTGAATACAGACGCAGCCAGACATGCTGACTGACTGAATATAGGATATGGGAGAAAAACTCAGAGCTCAGTTCCAAACATGTCACATTTTAGATGTTTACTAAACAGTCAAATGGAGAAGAACAAGTGGGCTGTTGGAGTTCAGAGGAAAAGTCAGACTAAATATGCAAATTTGGCAGTGGTTTCATAATGGTGGCACTTAAAGCCAATGGGTTGGACGAGATTACCGAAGGAATGAATGTAGAGAGAAAAGAGCCCTGGGGCATGAAAGAATCACCATTTTAGATCATTTTTGCAAAAAGTTCCTTTTTCTCTTCTTCTTCAATAATTCCAGCTACAACACAAGAGCCCTAAGAGAATGGACAGTTATAATCTTAAGCCATTTCACAGAATTTGGCTCTCTAGACCAACATGTGGTATAACTCCACTTCTTCCCCATAATGTGGGATGGACCTCAAAATGACTTAACACTTCACACAGTGCCACTTACCTTTCAAAGTAAGCTGAGACTTCTCAAAAGGCAGAGCCACTCCTGCCCGGCTGGAGCTGGCAGATGCCATGTCATCACCAGGACACTGCAAGACAAACATGGCAGCAGGTTTAGAGAATATCTGGCAAGAGATTGAGGAATTGGACCCAATGTTAATATCTGAGTTTAAAGAGACAGAAGCAAGAAAATATAAACCTCAAAGCAACTGTGGCTATGCTACTTCCAGTAGAGTGGTATGTGTCTGTCTTACAACGACTACTGAACTGGATGAGTCTTGAGTAGCCTAAGAAGAACACTGTTATATCAAAGTCTGGGAATAGGGGGACTTCTAGTCAAGATGGTGGCACAGGTTAACACAGTTCACCTCCTTGCACAACCACATCAAAATTACAACTAAAACATCAGAAATTGAGTTGAATAGAAGTCTGACAACTATGGAATTAAAGAAACCACATCCATCTAACTGGTAGGAAGGGCAGAGACACAGAATGGGCTGGTCCCACAACCACCTGTGGTAGATAAAAAATTGGGAGCAAGGAGTTACAGTCCCACACCAGGCCCCCCAGCCCAGTATACCAGTGCCAGGAAGATAAGTCCCATAAATTCTGGCTGCAAAAACCAGCAGGGACTGAGTCAGTAGAAGAAACCACAGGAATCTCAAGCAATTCTTCTTAAAGAATCCACACATGGACTTAATCAGGCACCAATGGCATACAGGGAGAAACTGAAGTGTCTGGCATCAAGGTGAGAACTGGGTGACAGCTTTCTCTCAGACAGAAAGGTGGGCAAAGGCCACTGATCCTTTTCTGAACCCTGCCCCAAACAACTACAGAGCCAGCAGGCTGGTGCCATATCTGAGACTCAATCAATCTGGCTAACACTGTTTGCCCCACCCGGGAGATCCCCAAAGATTCGATCCCACCCAATTTATAGGCCCACCCAAGCTGCTTCTCCATAACAATGGCTGGTCTTGGCTCATGCTTCACAACTTCCCAAATCCTCTCAAACAAACAACAGTCAGCCTCATTTAGTCCTCATCCCCCATACCCAGCACTAGCATCAATCAGCCTAAATTCACAGCTTGGCTTTGCCTGGGAATCTCCTATACCAGCACAAGTATCAGCCTTCTCAGATTGTTTTATAGCTCAGGCAGGGTAGCTCCAGGCAGAACACAGGTGGGGGCTGATCTTGATCTGCACCACCTGGAAAACCTCAGAGCCTGCACACCCAGTGGACAGGTATAAACCATGTCAGAGTACCACAACCCTGCCCCTGTACAGCTGATCCTGCAAGGAGGGCGGAAGACGATGGTAAGTGGTCACAGCCAATTCTTGTAGCTGACTATGTACCCCTCCCATTTATCTGCCAATAGCAACCAAGACTCAACCAAAAGAGGAGGGTATACTTGGCCCACATGAAGGGTATATCTCAAGTACCCAGCTTGGATGATAAGGGAGGCTGTGCCACTGGACACTACAGGGACACCTACTACATTAGACCACACTACCAAGACACAGAGTCAAAGTAGCTCTACCTAACACACTGAAACAAACACAGGGAGGCAGACAAAACTAAGAGACAAGGAAACATGGCCCAAATGAAAGAATAGATCAAAACTCCAGAGAAAGAGCCAAACCAAATGGAGATAAGCAATCTATCAGATTCAGAGTTCAAAACACAGGTTATAAGGATGCTGAAGGAACTTAATGAGGACCTCAACAGCATTTTAAAAAAATCCAGTCAGAAACAAAGGATACACTAATTGAAATAAAGAACAATTTACAGGACAACAACAGTACAGCGGATGAGGCCAACATTCAATGATTTGGAACATAAGAAAGAAAAAAACAAGCAATCAGAACAAGAAGAAAAAGAATTTTAAAAAGTGAGGACCGTATAAGCAGTTTCTGGGACAACTTCAGTGGGTCCAACATTCGAACTGTAGGGGTGCCAGAAGGAGAAGAGAAAGAGCAAGAAATTGGAACTCTATTTGAAAAAGATCATGAAAGAAAACTTTCCTAATTTGGTGAAGGAAATAGATGTGCAAGTCCAGGAAGCACAGAGAATCCCAAAAAAGATGTATGCAAAAGGGCCAATCCAAGACACATTAAAATGCTAAAAGTTAAAGATAAAAAGAGAATCTTAAAAGCAGCAAGAGAAAAGCAGTTAGTTACCTACAGGGGAGTTCCCATAAGACTGTCAGCTGATTTCTCAAGAAACACTGCAGGCTAGAAAGGACTGGCAAGACATATTCAAAGTCATGAAAAGCAGGGACCTACAGCCAAGATTGCTCTACCAAGCAAAGCTCTCATTTAGAATTGAAGAGCAGATAAAGAAAAAACTAAAGGAATTCATCATCACCAAACCATTATTATATGAAATGTTAGAGGGACACATTTAAGAAAAAGATGATCGAACAATGAACAATAAAGTGGCAAAAATACCTACCAAGGATTGAATCTAAAAAAAAATTAAGCAAACAGAACAGAAACAGAATTATGGACAGGGAGAACTTTCTGATGTTTGCTAGATGGAAGGGGGGGTAGGGGAATTGGTGAACTGGTGAGGAGATAAAGAAGTACAAATAGGTATTACAGAATAGCCATGGGGATGTAAAGTATGGTATAAGAAATGAAGTAGCCAAAGAATTTATATGTATGACCCATGGAGATGAACAATGATGGGTGACTGCCTGAGGGAGTGGGGGTGCTGGATAGAGGGGAGCAAAGCAGCAAATCAGGACAACTGTAATAGTATAACCAATAAAATATAATTTAAAAAAATATGGCCACCATCCCTGTCACTCCATCTTGGCTAGAAGTCCATTTTGTGCTTTGAATGGATCTTTTTACTCATATAATTTTGTAACATTATAGACTGTCACTTGGAAAATATTAGTTCTTTGAGATATGCAGATTTCCAAATGTCATTATACATTAACGAATTATGTTCATTTCATTATACAATATCAGAAAAAACACATTTGTGAATGTTACCGGTGATCTCATCAGACAAGCCTATAAGTACTGGGAAGCTGTCGGCTCCTGCTGGTAGATGTAAGTCTTCCAAAATCCTAATTTTCACTTGAAAACTCAGTTTTATCATTGTCAACAGACACTGTCAGTTGTTTCCCTTGAAGCGACAGGATCACTTCATTCATTTCCAATGAAATACTGCCAAATACTCAAATCTAGTAATTTCAGTTAGTGTGTTAGTTTAAGTAAAAATGTATTTCAGAAACAACAACAGCAGCTAGTTCAGCTCTCAATTCAATCCATCATACAAATGCCTTTCCTCAACACAATCAGTACACCTCAGGATGCAGTGAAAGTGCTCTAAGCATACTTCCCATTTCATCACACAAAATATTAAAAAGACATGTGCTCGTAGTCAGGACTTAATAAAAGTGATTTATACTGCTTCATCGGGCACATTTTTTAATGAAACTGGCTTTTTTCTCTTCTCTTTGTTGAGTGTGCTGAGGCGAGGAATACGATGACAGCAGCACAGCCTGGTGGCTCTGCCTTGATTCATGCCATGACACCAACAGTTTGACTCACCTTTGCTTTTACAACATGGTGCAAACATGAAAACAGTGAAAAAGGCAAATAAAGTTATTAGGAAAATAGCTTTGCTGTTGCAAAACCCTAAAAATCTCAGAAAGACACCAGAGTCTGAAGACCACTCTTGAGAACTGCTGCTATAAAAACAATATAAAATTCTTATTCCATTTAACATCATTAATACCCTCTTTCATCCTATTTAGATCTGATCTCTCCTCCTAACTTTCGATTTTGAAGTTGTTCAGCTTTAAAACATGGTTATTAACTCACTATATTACTCTAAGAATATGAGAATTAAACGTAGCTACAGCTCAGTGACATTGATTTCGACATTTTTCATAGTTAAGAGTTGAACAATTTTTCTGCTTCAAGATTTTTGTCCCTTCCCCCCAAAAAAAGAATTTGTCTTATTATAAGATATATACAGTCCAGGCTTCCAGCCAAGATGGAGGTGTAGACAGATACGCTTCGCTTCCTCACGCAACCAAAAGAAGGATAACAACCAATCTAAAAACAAAAAGCAACCAGAACTGCCAGAAAATCAAACTGCATGGAAGTCCGACAACCAAGGAGTTAAAGAAGAAACATTCATCCAGACTAGTAGCGGGGGCAGAGACAGGAAGCCAGAGTGGTGAGGATGCAAGACAAGGCAGTGGCTGGCAAACTGGGAGGGCGAGGAGGCAGCTGGCAGACCAGGATATCCCATTTGTATATGGATAAGCCAGGAGAAACAACTGGGGAGCAAGACAGACTGCACAATCCAGGGTTCCATCTTGGGGAACTAAAGCTGCAAAACCTCTGTCTGTAAAAATCTGCAGGAGATGCTGCAGTGGGAGAAACTCCCAGTCTCACAGGAGAGTCCATTGTACAGGACCAGGATACTCTAGAATATTCACAAGCTCACACACCCAGGAATCAGCACCTGAAAGGGCACAATCTATTGGTGGGAAGCAAGGGAAGTGACTGAAAGCCAGCAGAGAGCCCAGCAAGAGGCATTGTTCCCTCTTTGACCCTTCCCCCACATACAGCACCAAAACACAGTGCAGGGAGTTGCCCCACCCTGGAAAATACCTAGGCTCCATCCCTTGCAACCTAACAGGTGCGCCAAGACAAAGAAATATGGCTCAAATGAAAGAACAAGTTAAAACTCCATTAAAAGAATTAAGTGATGAGGTGATAGCCACCTATCAGATGCAGAGTTCAAAACACTGGTAATCAGGATGCTCACAGAAATAGTCGAGTACAGTTGCAAATTAGAAGAAGAAGTGAAGGCTATACAAAGTGAAATAAAGAAAAATATACAAGGAACCAACAGTGAAAGGAAGGAAACTGAGACTCAAATCAATGATTTGGAAGAAAATGAATAAACAAACATTCAACCAGAACAGAATGAAGAAACAAGAATCCAAAAAAATGAGGAGAGGCTTAGAAACCTCTGGGACAACTTTAAACATTCTAACATCTGAGTCATAAGGATGTCAGAAGGAGAAAAGAAGAGCAATAAATTTAAAACTTATTTGAAAAAATAATGAAGGAAAACTTCCCCAACCTGGGAAGGAACTAGACATGCAAGTCCAGGAAGCTCAGAGATTGCCAAAGAAATTGAACCCAAGGAGGAACACACCAAGACACCTCATAATTACATTACCCAAGATTAAAGATAAAGAGAGAATCTTAAAAGAAGCAAAAGAAAAGGAGACAGTTACCTACAAAGGAATTCTCATAAGGCTATCAGCTGATTTCTCAAAAGAAACCTTATAGGCAAGAAGGGGCTGGAAAGAAGTATTCCAAGTCATGAGAAACAAGGACCTACATCCAAGGTTACTGTATCCAGCAAAACTATCATTTAGAATGGAAGGGCAAATAAAGTGCTTCCCAGATAAGGTCAAGTTAAAGGAGTTCATCATCACCAAGCCCTTATTATATGAAATGTTAAAGGGACTTATCTAAGAAAAAGAAGATCAAAAATATGAACAGTAAAATGACAACAAACTCACAACTATCAACAACTGAACCTAAAAAAAACACCAAAAACTAAAACTAAGCAAACAACTAAACAGGTACAGAATCACAGGAATGGAGGGTAATCAGCAGGGACCAGGGAGGAGAACAGGGGAAAAAGGTACAGGGAATAAGAAGCATGATTGGTAGGCACAAAATAGACAGGAGGAGGTTAAGAACAGTATAGGAAATGGAGAAGCCATTTTTTACAAAAAACAGTAAGTATTGGTGAGAAGCCTCATACGCTGATTAGATGGTACCTGACAACCACCAGTAGAGTTAAAGATGTATATACTATACCTCCTAGGATTCCACACCTAGGTATTTTCCAGGGGAAAATCTTGCAACACATGCAGAAGAAGCCATATTCAAAGATGTTCATCACAGCAATGTACATAATAGCAAAATTTTGTAAACAACCCAAATGCCCATCGATGAAGGAATGGACAAATTATGATATACTTATAAAATGAAATGCTATATAATACTTGAAATATATGAATTTAATCTATACACACAAATCCCAAACTAATATGCTAAAAAAATAAGCAAGTGGCAGCCTTAGTATGAGGCCATTGAAATACACTTGAACTTACAAAAAACAATTGTGTATATTGTTGAGGACGCACATAAATTAATAAAAGTATAGAAGCATGGATGGGAAGGAACCACACCATTTAGAACAGAAGTTACCTCTAGGGTCTAGGGTAATAGAAGCTGGAGCCAGGGAAATGGAGTGAAGAGAGAGACCAAAGGAACTTCAACTTTATCTGCAATACTTTATCTTTTAAAGAAAAAAGTTATGAAGCAAACATGGGGAAATATTAATATTCATTAAATCCAGATGGTAGTTGTTATGACTGTTTGTTGCCTTATTCTCTGAACCATTTCAAATGTTTGATCTTTTACATAATTTAGCAATAATTTTACAGGGGGAGATCTTATCTTGAGTAATGAAGGAAAAACTAATGAGTATAAATTAAGCCTAGGGGCTTTGAGTAACAGAGGTTAAAACACTAAAAGCTGGAAATCCATTATTTATAGACTTTAAAAATAAAAGAATCTTTAAAATCTTCACATCTACTGGGACTCTTTCTTCCCTAATTTGACTGGGGTAGTTTTTAAACTAGCTTGTTCTCCCTGAGCTTTAGCTGCTTTTAACCTTTGGTCTGAACTCAAGAGAATCCAGGAGGATAAAACTCGAAGGTCGTACATGGTCCACTACAAGGGAAAACAACTGAACCTCTTGATCTATACTCCATGGCCCCGAAACAAAATCAATCAGATAAATTATAAACGAGGCTCAGAGTGAAACCAACTAGGAAAGCAGGAGAAACAGCAGATAACACCACCTTGTTTTCTATCTCTGGTGTCTTTCATAGAGTCCATAGTTCATTAAACACAATCTATGTTATTCTGTGGGCTTTGTCTATCTTTCCAGATCCAATTAGCAAGATCCTCTCTGGCATTACAAGGTAGAGATCTCCAATTGTAAAACCTTTCCAAACCAGGTATAAAGAAAAATAAGCATTACATGGAAGGGAAGTCAGGTCCTATCCTGGTTGAAATACTTTCAACCTATTAGTTTCTGCCTCAAGTTCATACTGGGTATGGTTTCTAATGGGCATAAGGTCCAAACCCCTACCACCTACTATAGGAAGCTCATAAAACCTGAGACCCAGAATTTACTCTGCATTTATCTCAGCACAACTGTACGTGGACTCAAGTAATTTCCCCCCTGGTAGTAAGCAATGGGTAGTGTTTGCATCCAAAACACTCCAAAGAAAATGAGATAGCATAAGCCTGGAACAGGCAGGGGAATGGAGAGATGGGAAGGAAGACCAATGTTTTAAAAAATCACCAAAGAGCCCTGGCTTGTGTGGCTCAGTGGATTGAGTCTGAGTCTGCCTGCAAACTGAAGGACTGCAGGTTCAATTCCCAGTCAGGACACATGACTGGGTAGCAGGCCAGGTCCCCAGCTGGGGGCATGCAAGAGGCAACCAATACTCACACACAGGTATTTCTCTCCCTCTCTTTCTCCCTGCCTTGCCCTCTCTCTAAAGATAACAGGGAAGACAAAAACACTAGAAGAATCTGAGGCCTCCAGTATCTATAGTTACAGCAATTATTAAACACTACCCAGATTTTTATTTTGTTTCATTTTTTAAAATATGGAACGCTTCACAAATTTGTGTATCATCCTTGCACAGGAGCCATGCTGATGTTCTCTTTATCATTCCAGTTTTAGTATGTGTACTGCCCAGGCAAGCATATCCTAGCCAGATCAACACAAAACCCCAAACCAAAGGCCTATGCACCTCTATTCCTATTACCTAATACATCACATCTGGCTGTTAATTAAAAATTATGTTATGTTAAATGGCAAAAAAAAAAAAAAAAGAACAGTGTGGCAAGACAAAGCAAACATCAAAACCAGACTCAAGTATGACAAAGATTTTGGAATTATCAGACAAAGAATTTAAAATAACTGATCAATATTTCAAGAGCATCAATGAAAAAAGTAGACAACACCCAAGAACAGGTGGATAATGTAAGCAGTGACATGGAAACTCTAAGAAAGAATCCAAAGAAAATGCTATAAATCCAAAACACTGTAACATAATAAAGAATGCCTTGATGGGCTAATCAGTATACTAGACATGGTTGAGAAAAAAATGAATGAGCTTGAAGATATGTCAACAGAAGCTTCTCAAACTGAAATGTACAGAGAAAAAATACTTCAAAAAAAAAAACAAGAACAGAACATTCAGGAACTTTAGGACAATTTCAAGGTACAATATATACACAAATGGAATATCAGACAAAGAGAAAACAGAGAAGAAATATCTGAAGTATCAATAGCCAAGAATTTTGCAAAATTGATAACATATACCAAACCACATAATCAGGAAACTCAGAGAGAATCAAACAGAATAAATACCAAAAAATATATAATAATAATAATAATAATAATAATAATAATAATTTCTGAAAAACAAAAAACTACACCTAGACACAGCAAACAGCAAATCTTGAAAGAAAGCAGAGGGCCCTGGCTGGTGTGGCTCAGTGGATTGAGCACTGCCTACAAAACAAAGGGTCGCAATTTCACTTCCCGGTCAAGACACATGCCTGGGTTGCATTCCCCAGTTGAGGCCGTGTGAGCAGCAATCCCATACTGAGGTTTCTCTCCCTCTCTTTCTCCTTCCCTTCAACTCTCTCTAAAAATAAATAAAATCTTGGAAGGAAGGAAGGAAGGAAGGAAGGGAGGGAGGGAGGGAGGGAGGGAGGGAGGAAAAAAACACTTTACCTATAGAGGCATAAGGATACAAATCACAGGAGCCTCCTTGTCAGAAACCATACAAGGAAGAGTGTGCAGAGCTCCAGTGGCGCAACTGGTTAGTGTGCAGTACTTATACAGGAAGAGAGTGCAGTGAAATATTTATAGCATTGAAAGAAAAAGAAAAGAAAAAAAATGCCAACCTGGAATTTTTGTATCCGATGAAGTTATCCTTCAAAAGTGAAGGAAGACAAAAGGACTTTCTCAAACAAAACCTGTTCTGCAAGAAATGTTAAGAAGAAATTCTTCAGGGAGGTGGAAGATGATATGGGTCAGAAACTTGTATCTACACACAGATAATAAGAACAGGGGAGAAGGCATGAATAAAGCTCCACCCACTGGCTTCTTTACACATGTGGTTCCTTTAATTCTTTACACACTAAAAGATTGATACCTAGGGAAAGGGCATGTGCTGAGAAGGGCTGCCAAACAGAAAACAAAGAAGAGAACTAACAATACAGATAACAAGTAGTAGAAAAACAAAGGAGGGATTTGGGGTGAGGAAGTGGAAATTTTATTTTTTTAATTATATTTTATTGATTACGCTATTATAGTTGTCCTAATTTTTCTCCCTTTGCCCTCCTCCACCCAACTCACTCAGGCAATCCCCCCATCATTGTTCATATCCATGGGTCATGCATATAAGTTCTTTGGAGACTCTATTTCCAATACTGTACTTTACTGTACTTTACTTCCAATACTGTCCCCAAGGCTATTCTGTAACTACCTATTTGTACTTCTTTGTCCCCTCACCTCTTCACCCATTCCTCCACAACCCCCTCCCATCTGGCAAACATCAAAATGCTCTCCGTATCCATGATTCTGTCTCTCTTCTTCTTGTTTGCTTAGTTTGTTTTTAGTTTCAATTACTGATAGATATGTATTTTTGCCATTTTATTGTTCATGGTTTGACCTTCTTTTTCTTAAATGAGTCTCTTTAACATTCCATATAATAATGGTTTGGTGATGATGAACTTTTTTAGTTTTCTCTTATCTGGGAGGCTCTTTATCTGCCCTTTGATTCTAAATTATAGCTCTGCTTGGTAGAGTATTCTTGGCTGTAGGTCCCTGCTTTTCATGACTTTGAATATATCTTGCCAATCCTTTCTAGCCTGCAAAGTTTCTCTTGAGATATCAGCTGACCATCTTATGATACCCCCCATTGGTAACTAACTGCTTTTCTCTTGCTGCTTTTAAGATTCTCTCTATCTTCAATATTGGGCATTTTAATTACATGTCTTGGAGTGGGCCTCTTTGCATCTATCTTGTTTGGGAGTCTCTGCGCTTCCTGGACTTGCACATCTATTTCCTTCACAAAATTAGGGAAGTTTTCTTTCATGATCTTTTTCAAATAGATTTCCAATTTCTTGCTCTTCTTCTGGTGCCTCTGTGATGTGAATGTTGGACCCACTGAAGTTGTCTCAGAGGCTGCTTATACAATTCTCACTTTTTCGGATTTCTCTTTTTTTTAAAAGACTGTATTTATATATTTTTAGAGAGGGGGGAAGGAAGGGGGAGAGAGAGGGGAAGGAAAGGAGAAAGAGAGGGGAAGGAAGAGAGAAAGGGAGAAGGAAGGGAGAAAGAGAGAGGAAAGAGGGAGAGAAACATCAATGTGTAAGAGATACATTGATCGGTTGCCTCTTACACACCACCATCTGGGGACCTGGTCCACAACCCAGGCATGTGCTCTGACAAGGAATAGAACCAGCAACCTTTTGGTTCAGATGGGTGAGGGACTAGCCTGTTCTGTATCTGCACCCCTCCTACCAGTCTCAATAGATGTGGTTCCTTTAATTCTGTAGCTGTCAGACTTCCATTCAACTTGATTTCTGACAGTTCTGAGTGATGGTTGTTCTATATTTTAGTTGTAATTTTGATGTGGTTATGTGAAGAGGTGAGACATATCTACCTATGTCACCATTTTGACTGGCAGTCCTCCAGAAATGGAAATTTTAAAAATTGTGGACAAGGAGTCTCATTAAGAAGGTGAATTTAGGACAAAGATATGAAGAAGTTGAAGGAGGTAACTGAAGATATTTGTGGAAAAACATTTCAGGCAGATAAAGGGCAAGACCAAAGCTCCTGAGATGGTAGCATGTCTTGGGACTACAAGGAACAAAACAGGGCCAGCATGGCTGGAGGGCTATGAAGAAAGAAGAGAATAACAGCCATAAGACATGTGACTGAACTTACCTTGTTGGGTAAAATTATCCCTAATGAAATATGAAATGCGTTGGAGCGGTGATTCTCAATTCTTTCTTCACATTTGCATTATCTAAAGTGTAATTTAAATCCCTGGCTGGTGTGGCTCAGTGGATTGAGCGCTGGCCTGGGAACCAAAGAGTCAGTGGTTCAATTCCCAGTCTAGGTTCCCATTCGGGGGCATGTAGAGGCAACCACACATTGATGTTTCTCTCCCTCTCTTTCTCCCTCCCTTCCCCTCTCTCTAAAAATAAATAAATAAATAAAGTCTTTTTTTAAAAAGTGCAATTAAAACAAAAACCTACTGACAACCAAATCCCAACCTCAGAGATTCCCATTTGATTGGTCTCGAGTGACATGGGGACAGATATGTTATTTACAAGTTCCCCAGGTGATTCTAATATAAAGTTGCAGGTGATAATCACTGGTTTAGTGTTACTGAGTAAGTTGAGGCCTCAACAAATTTGACTGCACTGAAATAGGACTTTAGCTCTATCAGAATGTTTAAGGCTAAACTAAAATTATATGAAAAATTTACATGGAATAATGTACAGTATTATCAATAATAAAAGGGACAGAATACAGTAACGGAGACCTATGTCTGGACTGGTTTCAATGAGACTAAGTATTGCACCACCTTCTCTGATAGTTTTCTCTAAGTCTTACAGGGGCTATTGATAAACATGACAGATTAAACACATGCATTTATCTCTGCTCCCTTCTCAAACCCCAACAAAATGACAGGAAGACAACACAAAAACATTAACCCACTAAAAACAGAGTGGAAAAGGAAGTAACAGAGACAGCAGCAACATTTTGGAAATGGCAAGTTGGTTGACACTGAAACCTAACTACCTGCAATGGGAGAAGTCAACAAGAAGCAAAATGACTGGCGTTGAGAAACCCCAGAACAGGTTGATGATTGGTTGCACCAAGTACTTCTGAAAGTGAGAGCCTAAGTGAAACTAAAAACAGGAGGACAGGTAAAAGCTTATATGGGAAACAGGTCCCCAGCTCCCCTGCCTACCCAATTCACCGAGGCAGTTACCCCTCCCGAATCCCAGACAAGAGTGTTAAATTTTAGCTTCCAAATAGGCTAACCCAGACTTGCGGACTTTGGACACAGTTGAGAGTAGTGATAAGGCACTGTACTGATTTAGGGAGATACATCAAAGTCTACATCATGAACTGTGACAAGTCACTGTCCCCCAACCCCAAGCACCTTCCCTCACCTGAGCAAAAACCAGCCTGTTCGTACTCGACTTACATGTAAACAACTATTTGAAGAAAGCCTCAGACATAAAAAATATCAAAACAAAGAGAAAATAACTCCTCTATGGCCATACCACCCTGAATGTTCCTGCTCTCGTCTGACTGATCTTGGAAGCTAAGCTGGGTCGGGGCCTAGTTAGTACTTGGATAGGAGAAAAGAAGAACTCAATTGACAAGCTGATCCTAAAATTCATAAGAAAGTGCAAGGGACCCAGAATAACCAATACAGTCTTGAGAAATAAGAACAAAGTTGGAGGAGTCACAATTTCCAATTTCAAAACTTATCAAAAAGCTACAAAAATCAAGACTGTGGAACTGACGACATAAGGATAGACATATAGAACAATGGAATAGCACTGAGAGTCCAGGTACAAATCCATACACTTAAGTTCAACTGATATTAGACAAGGGTGCCAAGACAATTCAGTGGGAAAAGAATAATAGTCTTTTCAAAAAATGGTGCTGGGACAACTGGATATCCATGTGCAAATGAATGAAAGTGAACCCCTACCCCATACCTTATACAAAAATGAACTCAAAATGTATCAAACCTAAATATAATAGCAAAAACTATAAAACTCTTAGAAGAAACCAGAAGTGTAAATGCTCAGAATTTTAGATTAGGAAATTGTTTCTCAGATAGGCTACAAAAAGCACAAAGAAAAGCTAAATAAATTTGACTTCATCAAAATTTAAAACTCTGTGCTTCAAAGAATACCATCAAGAAAGTGAAAAGAGAATGCAAAGAATGAGAGAAAATATTTGCAAATCATGTATTTGATTAAAGAGTTGTATCTAGAATATATATATATATAATAACTCTTACAACTCAACAATAAAAGACAAATAACCCAATTTAAGAAAAATGGACAACGGATATGAATAGACATTTCTCCAAAGAAAATATACAAATGACTAATAAGCAGATGAAAAGATGCAGAATATCATTAGTTACTAAAGAAATGCAAATCAAAACCACAATGAGATACACCATAACAGACAAAACCAAAACATATACAATAACAAGTGTTGGTGAAAATTTGGAGAAACGGTATTTGCTAGATGGAAATGAAAAATGGTGAGCAGCCTTGGAAAACAGTTTAGCAATTCCTCAAAAAGTTAAACATTGAATTAGCATAAGACTCTGCAATTCCATTTTTAAATATATACCCAAAAGAACTGAAAACATGTATCCACACAGAAACTTATTCATGAATGTTTCTAGCAGGATTATTCATAACAGGCAAAAGCAGAAACAACCCAAATTATTCATCAACTGAAAAACAGATAAATAAAATGTGGTATATCTATACAATAAAGTATTATTTAGCCATAAAAAGGAATGAAGTATTATTTCATGCTATAAGATGGATGAACCTTGAAAACATTATGCTAAGTAATGTTTTAAAAACAAACAAAAAAAAACAATCATCATATGGTTTCAATTATACGAAGTGTCTAAAACACACAAATAGTAGAAAAAAGACTTTTTTTTAAATAGTGGATTTCTTTAAAATGTCCAATACCTGACTACCATAAATCTAGATATAGAAAAGAGAAAAAAAGTATAAAAGAAATGTTATAAAAGATTTTTTATAGCTGAAATCCTTCCAAAATTAAATATATGTCTAGACAGAAAGGAGCCAATTGCATGCCCCAACATTGGATGCAAAAAGAACCACACTAAGGCACAATAGCATGAAATTTCAGACAAGCTTCCAGTCACATTTACAAAGAACCGGAACCAGAATGTCATCAGACTTCTCAACAGCAATACTGAGTGTGAGAAGACAATCAGATGTTTTCCAATTTTAGATAAAATTATTGACAATCTAGAAGCATATAACCAAGAAAACCATCAATCAAGCATGACAGGGAAACAATAATTTCAGATTTGCAGTCTCAAAAAAAGTTGTTTCCAAAGCTTTCTCAGGAAGCTCCCAAAAAATGTGCTCCAGGGAAGTAAACAAAAAGATGGAGGATGCTGTTTTCACATGGGAAAGGCAAAAGAAATTCCTAGAATAGCGATGAAGAGAAGTCCCAAGGCATTATGTGGCAACAGTTTAGAAAGCAGCCAGTCCAGATTTGACAGTTTATAGGAAGTTGTCATCTCTACATGAGTGAAAAGAAAATGGAAGAAACAGATTACATGGTGCATCTGACTGTACTGAAGGAAGTATTATTTTAGCTCCACCAGAATGCTTGGGGCTGAACTAGTATAGGTAAACTGCAAATTATGCAAATGAAAAAAACAGAATATGTAACTCTAGTAAAAACAAAAGTTGTGTAAGAAAGGAAATAAAATCCTAATACACAATGTGGTTCAGCTGTAATATTTATACTCACAGTAACAAACAATTTAATCCAAACTTGTGCTATGGTTGTAATCAGATGGGATAAAAGTTTGTGTTTGTGGAGACTGGCTGCAAAGAGAGCTAAATTCTCATCTTCAATGGTTAAAAGACATCAGATAAAACTGACAAGCTAAGAAGTAACAGTAGAAGAAGAGAGTAAGTGTAAATTAGAAAGCAGAAGTCAGTATCAGAAGAGACCTAAAAGAGTTAATGGCCACTGATTCCAGGGATTAAGAATCAAGAATCAAATGAGGTGAAGCAAGGAAATGCTGTCGCTTTATAAGTCTTATATTGCTATTTGACTTTTTAAACTATGAACATGTACTATTTTGTGCATAAATAAAATTTAAATCCAAGAAAGGAAAAGGCTTCTCTTCAAATCAGCTCACAGGATGATGTCCTTAATTTTTTTATTTTTATTTTTATTGTTCAAGTAAAATGTCCTTAATTTTAATAAGAACATCTCATATATATTCAATTAATGTGCTGGGTTGATCTGTGCCCACCCCCCCAAAAAAAATATGTCTGAGTGCTAACCCCACTGGAATCTGTGAATGTGACCTTATTTGGAAATAGGGTCTTTCCAGATGTAATTAAGGTAAAGAACTTAGGATGAGATCACCCTGGATTCAGGGTGGGCCCAGTGTTCTCACAGGAAACAGGGGAGGAGGCCACATGAAAGACTAAAGCAGAGACTGGAGTCTTGCAGCGCCAAGCCAAGGAATGCCTACACTCCCCGAAGATCACAGAGGGATCATAGCCCTGTTGACACCTTGATTTCAGATTTCTGGCCTCCAGAACTATGAAAGAATAAATTTCAAGTTTGTGTTAATTTGTTACACAGATCAGGAATAATAAACTTAGTATAATTAGCGACAAGGCTTTAGAAAATGTTCATTTCAACTGACATCAGGTTGAAGCTGGAAGCCCTCCGCACATCAGCAACACATTCCTGGGGCGCCCAACTCCCAAACCCACCTGGCTGGATCCAGGCCCCTCAGTAACTTCCTTACAAAATAATCTGCAGCCAGAGGGGCCATGGTCTTGCCCAAACTGTCTGTTTCTTAATTGTGATTCCAATACAAAGCAGAATCCTAAATATATCAGTATGTTTTCATTATTTAAAAAAGTATTTTTGAAACTCTATTTCAAAACAATTTGTTGATGCCACTACCAACACAACTGATTAGCTCTTGAGAATTTGAAAATAATGTATGTATTTTAATGACAAGTGACAGAATGATGCCAGAAGGGCTACATTAGAGTAACAGGCAGCCTTTCTCTGGTCTTCCCCACCTTTCTCCTCCCTTTTGCCTCTTTCCTTTTCCAGTTTGTGAGGCCCTTCCTCCTTTCCTCCCTCCGAGTTTGTCCTTTCCCCTACTGCGATGCAGACCTGCCCCAGACCCTGCATCAGTGGATTCACAGCCAACAGGACAGCTGCCCTCGCCTCGGACTTAGACTGTAGTGGAACCTGAACCACCAGCTTCCAGAGGTTTATCAGCTCTGCCCTGAAGTGAACAAAGAGTGCCCTTAAATGGGGTGGGGGATGGGGAGGTGGAGGAGGGGATAAGAGGGATGACTGGTAATGGGAAAAAAAGGGGCACCCTTACACCTTTAATTTTAAATAAGAAACTCAGAAGAAGAAAAACATGCTAGCTTTCTTTGCCTATAATTCACTGGCTGTTATAAAGAGAAGAAATTATTAGCTAGGGCAGTTAATTCCTGTGTCCTTCTCATTAGCTACATGAAGGATGTCAAGGGTCCACCTACTGGTTTCGTTTCCAGAGTCACTCAAAAGACAACAAAGATCTATCACAGTGTTTTTTGGTTAAAATACTTGAAACACCTGAGATCAAAAAAGCAGGGAGAACATCTTTTATCTCATTCAACTGGGAACATCAGAGGAAGCTGAGTAACACATGGTGCCCTGGCCCCAGAAGACGGAGGAGAGCAGCCGCCACTGCCTGCATAAAGCTTCACTTGACCGCCACAAAACAGGGGGTGCATTCAAAACAGGACTAGTTGACTCTTCCTTTTTATTATTATTAAAATATAATTCACATACCACAAATTCACCTTTTTAAAGCATATAATTCAGTGGCTTTTAGTACAGGCAGAGGTGCGCAACAATCACTGTTATCTAGCTCTAGAACATGTTTATCACTCCAAAAGGAAACCCCATACCTGTCAGCAGTCACTCTTCATTCCTCTCTGCCCCCCAACCTCTAATAACCTCTAACCTGCTTTCTGTATCTATGAATCTGCCTATTCTGCACATTTCAAATAAACAGAATCATACAATATGTGGTCTTTGCGTCTGGCTTCTTTCACTTAGCATGTTTTCAAGATTCACCCATGTTGTAGCATGAATCAGTACTTCATTCTTTTTATGGCTGAGTAATATTCCATTGTATGGATACACTTTTTGTTTATCCAATCAATAATTGATGGACATCTCAGCATTTGGGTTGTTAGGATGGGTTGATTCTTGAAGCCAGGGGAGTATAATGGCCAAGCGCACCTTTGGCAGACAAGCAGCCAGCATTCTGACTGTGCCCCTTCCAGGCCCCTTTTACCCACCCTGTCCAGTCCTCAGCCAGGGTCAGTCTTTCAACAAATACTCATAGATGCTAGTCTGTGCAAAGTTCTGGAATCCAAAGGTGAATGCCAAGGGGCCCCTGCCCTCTGGGAGCTCAGATAGCTTGTTTTGAGAGACCCCCATTAAATAAATCCTCAAAGGGCTTTTGGCGAGAGAAAGCAACCACACATCAGATAGCTCTCGCAATATCTAAAGTACCTGATCATTCTTACTACCCAACTTCAGCAAGAACCTTTCAGACCAGTCAACCTTTTACAGGGAAAAAAGTTTAACTGCCCAGTAGCCTTTGAGTGATATTGAACAAGCAACATACCCTCTCTAAAACTCAATTCCTCATCTGTGAAATGAACCTAATAATACTGCTTGCCTTATAAGCTTATTGTAGGGATTAAATTAGTTCAGGTAAAGCAGAGAGTACATAGTAAGTGCTCATGGAGTATTAAGGACAAGCTAAACTAGTTCTTCTTGGTGCTGTAATTCTAGGCTCTGGGATTCCTGAAATTCCTGACCCAGCTTTGAGTCAAGAAACCACTGAACACTGACCTGGAGATGAAAGGGCTTGTGTAGCAGATGAGCCAGGGAAGAGCAAAATTACTCACCAGCACTCAAATTTTATGTTTAATTAGCCATCTGTAAAAACAGGCAGAGCCTCTTATTTATAACTATAATAGATCCACCCAACCTCCGCTTCTTGAAAGATTTGGAAGAGAAGGGTCTACTCAAAAGATTCCTCCTTTCCTTCACACTCTCTCATGCTTTTCCAGTTCTTTCCAACATTTATGTTTCTTTCTTGGCCTCCTTCCTTCACCCAGTTACCTTCCACTCTCCAAAGGCCCATACTGAAAAACAATAAAATAGAACTGAACTTTGCCAAATGACATCCATACAAAGACCAAATGCATAAAGGAGAGACAGACAGACAGACAGAGACAGGAGAGCACATTGGAATTACAGGCTAATAATAAAACAGACTGGACAGCAGATCTCATGACAAAACGGGAAGCAAAAAGCATGAATGACAAAGAAGAGAACCTGCCCTTGGTCAGGACTGCCAAATCTTAGTATTTGGTGTTTTCCTAGAAGTAGGCATTAACACTTGACTTAAATCACAAAATGTTTGTTTATAAGGTTGCGGGGAGAGCAGACGCAGGGGCCTGCAACCTTCCAGAAAAGACTCAGTTAGCTCTTTTTAAGGGAAACAAGATCTTCCCTTTTCTTCCTGCTTCTCAGAAATTCCAGTCTTATAACTGTCCAAAGTGACTCAAAAGCATGCAAAAGCAGCTCACTGATTTGATTCCCCTGGAAGTTTATATTCATGAACCCATCACTGCATGTCTCACTGATGGAGGCATCAGATCCGGACTCAGAAGACCAAGACTCACATCCCAGCTCTTCCATGTCTCAGCTATATGACCTCATTCATGTGGGCCACTTCACCTCAGTGAGGCTCTGTTTGTTTCAAATCTATAAAACAATGGGGTACCTAACAGGTAACACACACTCCATATATGTTAGGTAAAACCAGTATTTTAAACATTAAGAATCAATTACCCATCCAGACTTTCTCTCCTATCCTTCTTGGAAGTCTCTAAATTGGTTGCCAACTCAGAAAGCGAGACTAATTCCAGAAATTGGCACTCAAACTGATTTCAGCAGCACTACAAATAAGCACACTTGGAAGAGCAGCATCCTCAGGAGGGGAAAAAAAAGGAAACCCATTAGCTTGTGATTTTCAAAAGGGTCTTTAAATGACAAGTAAAAAGGAGGGAAAACCAAGTTTCCTGAGATATACAATGTTTTGCTATACTTAAAATACCTACTTGTGTAACAGTATACACTGAGATTTTATGAATTTAACTTCCGATAAAAAGCACTCCTTGGATATGTATCCATGCTGATCCAGTGACTCCGACCAATCTCTTGACTCTAAAAACTGTCCACACGCTACTGCTTCCACATGTGCATCTCCAGTCCAGGCCTGTCTCCAGACTTCCCTAATTGTCCACAAAACTGTCACTCAGATTTCTATAGGCATTTCACCACCAACATGAACAAAATTGAGCTCCAACCCTATTCCTCCTGCAGTCTTCCCCATTTCAATTAATGACAATTCCATTCTTTCAGTTATTCACGCCAAAGACCAAGGAGTCACCTGTGACTCATTTCCTACACACATTCCACATCCACAAACCCTGTTGGCTGTACTTTAAAATATACCAAAGGCTCAAGCACTCCTGACCACTTCCATCACTACCACCAGGTCCATCCTTCACCTGAAACATGGCAATAGCCTCTGAAAGTGTCTCCCTGCTTCTAGTCTTGCTCCTCTTTATTCTTTCTCCATATGGCAACCAGAGTGAGCCTGCTAAAAGGCAGGATGGATCATGTCCACTTCACTACTCAAAACCCTCCGAAGGCCCCAACTATATGAGTGAAAACCAACATCCTTACAATGGCCTGCAAGGCCCTCCACCACCTGTCCACCTCTCCCCATCTCTCCCCTTACCCTCAATACCTCTCTGACCTCATCCTCCGCATCCCCTCTCACTCACATCCCTCCAGCCAGGGAACCCTGGCTGGTCCGCAGACTCACCAGGGGTGATCCTCCTTTAGGGCTGTTGAATTTGGTATTCCCTCTGCCTGGAACACTATGTCACCACCATTCAGCCACACAGCTCCTTCCCTCACCTCCTTCAGATCTTCACCCAACAGGCACCTTCTCAGGAAGGCTTCTCTGAGAACCCAAACTCAAAATTGCTTCTCTGAGGACCCAAACTCAAAACTGCAACCCCAGCCTCCATTCCACACCCTGCTTCTCTGCTTTATTATATCATCATTGCATTTTACTTGGTTGTTTTGTTTATTGTGCCTTTCCCCACTAAAACAGCCACAAGGGCAGGGATTCTTGCCTTTCTTGTATATATATTCCTAGAGTTTCGAACAGCACTATCCAGTATAATTTTTTAATTATTTTTTATTTATTGACTTTAGAGAGAGAGGGACAGAGGGAGAGAGAGGAAGAGAGAAGCATCAATTTGTTGTCCCACTTATTTATGCATTCATTGGTTGATTCTTGTATGTGTCTTGACTAGGGATGGAATCTGCAACCTTGGCATATCAGGACAGTGCTCTAACCAGCTGAGCTACCCGGCCAGGGCAAAAATAATTTTTAACTTTCTAGGAAACACATTATATATTTTTAAAGATTTTATTTATTTTTTCTTTAGAGGGGAAGGGAAGGAGAGAGGGAGAGAAATATCAATGTGTGGTTGCTTCTCATCGTCCCCTGCTGGGAACTGGCCTGCAACCCAGGCATATGCCCTGACTGGGAATCGAACCACGATCCTTTGGTTCGCAGGCCCGTGCTGAATCCACTGAGCTACACCAGCCAGGGAAGGAAATACATTTTAAAAACTAAAAAGACACAGGTGAATTTAATTTCAATTATACTGTTTAATTCCCCAAAAGTATCATATACAGCATATATTTACACTGTATTAAAATTATAATATAAAAACATCAATGACAGTATTTTTTTATTTTTTTTATACTAAGTCTTCAAAATCAGGTGTATACAGTATTTTGTACTAATAGCATACCTCCAGTGCTAGACAGCCCCATGTGGCAGCTAGTGGCCAGCATACTGGACAGCTCAACTCTAGAACAATGCCTGGCACTGAGCAAGCACTTACAAATATTCATTGAATGAAAGTGTTTTCCCAGGAAGAGGCAGCTCTGGTGGAGTAGTTTTCTGAACTTTAGTTGCACTCTATACTCACAATTTTTGCTGTGATTTATTTACTATTTTTTCTTAAAATGACATGTTTTATACTAGAAAAATACTTTAAAATAAAACTTTGTATTGCTTCTGTGAATGAAAGAGTATGGGTCTAAAGATAAAAGGCTATGCTTCAGTCCCTGCTAAGTCATTCAGTAGCTCTGGACTCCAAAGCAAGGACTTTGCTAAGTCTCAGTATCTTTATCAGTAGAATAGGAACAATACTGACCTTTACAGGACCGTGGTAATAATGAAGAGATGTTGATTAGATGTTGATTTAACCCCTTTGTAAATGGGAAAGTAGTCAGTAAGTAAGAGACTGAAAAGCCCATTTAAGCCTTTTTCTCAGGCCTATCATCTTCATATGCAAGTCTTACAAAAGAACTAGGACTTGGGTTGAAATCCCTTGTCCTCCACCTATAGGGTTGTGACCTTCAGAAATGTGTTTATTATAACCAAAGACCCTGAAATTGAGAACAGGCTGACAGTCACCAGAGAGGAGAGGGGAGGGAATTTCAGGGGGAAAGGGGAAGGGTTTGGAGCAACAAGTATAAAAGACACACGGACAAAAACTAGGGGGGGTGGATATGGGAGGGAGGTGTGGAGGGTTGGGGCAGGTGGGCTGGGATGGGAGTAAAAGACAGATAACTGTACAAGAACAATTAGAATTAAAAAAAAAAAAAAGAAATGTGTTTATTCACCAATCTTACCAGGTGCCCACAACATGCCAGACACTGGGCTATTAGCCAAATAAGATATGAATACTGCCCTTGAGGAATTAGCAGTTTAATAGGGAGAAAGAGACCAGCAAACAAGAAATAGCAATAAATTGTTAAAAAAATCAAGTCATCTCTCCTAGTTCTGCTTGTTCATTGTGAAATGACAGTAACACCTGCCCAAATTAACTCACAGAACAGCTACAAAAATCCATTTTAAATGTGTAGCAAATACTTCAAACACTTGACCTAATACTAATTAGCAAAACGCTTTCCTCCCCTACTTGTAACATTTTGGGCTCAAAATGATGCCTGTTTCCTGTGAATGTCCAGTTTGAACGTTCATCTGGTTATACAGCATCCATGAAATTCATTTCACTGCTGCAAATTTTAGTAAACACAAAGGAAAAAAGGATAAACAGCTTTTCACAAACGCATATAATCTCAAAATCATGATCCAGGTCATAGTTGTAAGGAGCACAACACAGACCTCGCAGCCGCCCTACCTAGTTCCAGTGTGTTAAGATAAGCAGTCACATGGTAAGAGAACCTGAATAATTTAGACTGAAGGAAAAAAAGTCATAAAGCAGTCGAAGTAGACACTGTCCAAGGTTTCAGCAGTCACTATAATGCTTAAGGTAGGTCATGCTCAACGGTTTAGGCTACAAGCCATTTTATGGCCAGAGCAAAGTGCCCACACTTTTTTCTGCCTCGAAGTTGATATGATCTGGAAAAAATCTCAAAGAAATATGATCTGAAGGGCTGGGTCCCCAAGAAGTAGAAACCCTACCCAAGCAGGACCATGTGGGTGTGACGAAAGCAAGAAAAGATTCCGTGATCCCTCCTAAAGTTTTAAAAACTGAATGGGACCGAAATCAAACTCTTGGGCAACAATCAATTCCACAGAAGAAAGAAGGAAGAGACTCTCAGCTGAGACTCAGGTATCATCTTGAGTTTTCCTTCTCTCTCTCCATGGCACATGGCCATTCTCAAGCGCCCCCTCCAGTTCAGTACCAAGTTGCCCCTTCCTCCTGTCTCGACCCTTCCACAGAGGTCACCCTTCTCCATCCCTGTCCCCTAAGCTCCATTCCCCTTCCGGAAGGACTTGCAGTCTGCAGGCGCACCCGTGGCTGCCTCCGTGCCCACCTCGGAGCAGCAGCCCGGGTGCACGGTCTGTGGCGCGCCCACCTCGCCGGGGCGGGAGCCGGGACACCCCTCCTCGGAGGCCGGCACCGCAGCGCCAGGCCCCTCCCACAGGAAGCCACAGCCCCCCCAGCTCCCCACCACACCGCCCACGGCCCACCGCAAGCCGCCGCCACTCCAGGCCCGCCCTGCACCTCCGTCTGCCCGACCAGCCAACCGTGCGGACTCTCACTACCTGCAGGGACCACAGAAGCGGCGCCCAACTCCTCTCCCACTTCCGCCTTCCACCGCCAGCACTCGGGTCGGGTCACGTGGCCGCGCACGGTCAACTGACCCGGAAGAGGCTGGCCGCGCCCGCAGGTGTGAGCAACCCAAGCGTGGCCTTGGGGTCCTTTGCCCGAAGAAGGCTTCTTATCCTTTACATGTTTTAAAGTGTAAGCGTTTTCCGTTCGCTGGACGGCTGCCAAGCAATCAAATAAATTGCGGACTCACTAGTGCCAGGCGCTTTCTAAGCTCCTTCCATCGACCCTGTGGGTGGGACTATTATTGGTTCCACTTTACAGGTGAGAAGAAGCCATTCAATCCATCAAATATTTATTGAGCTCCTTAGTAGGGTTGCCAGTTAAAATACAGGACATCCGGTTAAATTCGAATTTCAGATAAATAACTGTGTAATGCGTATGTCCCATAACAGTGCCTGGGACGTACATATCAACACTAAAAAAAAAATTACCTGAAAATCAAATGTAATTGGACGCCTTGTATTTTTATTTGCTAAATCTGGCAACAGGATGCCTACTGTGAGTCAGGCACTATTCTATGCTCTAGAAACACAAAACTCCCAGCTTTCATGGAGCAGCTGTTCTTGTAGCAAAAAGCAAAAGCAAAAAAGCTTCAAAACCCCTGCCTGAGTGGATAAAATGCCCCACACCAAACTAACTCCCATTCTCTCAATCTACAAAGTAGATAGAGATTTATGAATTAAAATCAAGATTCTTTACTGATGGTCTGAACCTTCAGCTTTGGCAAATCAAATGAAGGCTCAGTTTTCCACCTTTAATCACTATTGATTAAAAGTACTACAAATTAGCCATAAGCACTATGCACTAATTATTGTTATTTTTGAGTCTTTCAGTTTGGAAGGAGTAAAAGCTACAGTATATGTTGTGGTTTATAAAGCCATTCCCCCATAACTCTCCCTTTATTTCTCTCATCTGGTCTCCAACTAATCCTCCCTCATACTTTGCTTCAGCCACTCTGGCCTCAGGGTTTTTGGACTTGCTTTTCCCTCTGTCTGGAAAGCTCACCCTCTCATCACTTTCAGATGTTTGCTCCGTTGTCTCTCTCAGTGAAGCTTTTCCTGATCACCCTATTTACAATAGCAACTCATCTCTTCCTTCCCCTTCTATAGCTCCCTCCCTGCATATCCCAGTTCCTAAAGCAGTACCTGGCTCATAGGAGGCCTCTTTAAATAATTTGCTGAATGAATAGATTGCATCAACATTTATTGTTGAGCATGGAACTCGTTGTAGGTCCTACAGATGAGACTTTTTTAAAAGATACATAAAAATCCAAAATATGTCATAAAAATGCCTCCCAAAGGTTAAAAAGTAAATGGACATGTTTGTTTAAGGAAAAGACCTCTAAAACTAGTCCCTAACTTCCAACGTACTTAAAGAAGGTACACAATTAACTACAATGCAAAGCAGAAATAATACAGTAACTGCTCATTGAGTGACAGAACTGAAGTGTCTTTTTTTTTAATTGTTTATTAATTTTAGAGAGAGGGAGAGGAACATCAATGTGTGGTTGCCTCTCATGCACCCTGCACCAGAGACCTGACCCACAACCAAGGCATGTGCCCTGACTGGGAATCAAACCAGTGATCTCTTGGTTCAGAGGCCGGCACTCAATCCACTGAGCCACAGCAGCCAAAGCTGAAATACCCAAAGTATAGTGAGAAAGAAGAGTTCAGATCTGTCCTTAGGGGAAAATCTCATTTGCGTAATCAGAGGCCAGTTTACAGAGGAGAAATTGAGCTACTTTTGGAGACTAAGCAGTGATTGGCAGTCAGAATTTTCAGGCCAAGGAATAAACAAGGGCAAAGGTAGCAACAAGAAAGTCTGGACACTCCCAGGAAAGTCCAGGGGAATTCTACAGATACTTACTGATTTCACATAGTGTTTTTTTCTGCATCAAGTTTTTTCTCCCCTAACCCACTGTTAAGCATAGAATCTTTTTCTATGTAGAAGCATAGCCTTCACATTTTCCAGTCCTGGAAATGAACTCAGATCTTCACTAGCACCAAAGCAGTACCTTCTCCTTTGTAAAGGGCCTCACATGTAAAAGGTGACATTATCTCCCAATGAGTTATGCATTGTCCCACATGTGTATTTGAAAATATTATTAATGTAAACTGTTTAAAGTGACCACAATTTTCCTAATAGTGTTGAGATTGCTTCACTTTTTAAAAAACCTAAAAAAACAGGAGCTTGACACATGGACATGAACTAAAGGTGGAGAGTGTGGGTGGGAGGGGGTGTGCAGAGTGGAGGGGAATGATGGGGGAGAAATGGGACAACTGTAATAGCATAATCAATAAAATATATTTTTAAAAAAACAGGAGCTTCAAAAAGTGTGTCAGGGCTCACTTCTGCGAGCTCCAGTCCCCAGTCCCCTGTGACCACAGGCACTACCCCCAGTTCCCTGAACATCTCCTTGGACTTTCATACCTTGGTGATTTTGCCTTACTCATCCTTCAAGACCTGGCTCCAAAGTCATAAACTCTAAAGGTGCCCCTAGTTGCTACATAAAATATCACTTTGTTCATAGCTGTTACGTCACCCATAGCTGTTCATAGCTGTTGGGTGATATAATAAATTAGCTGTCCATACATATTTGTTAAATAAATGAAAGTCTTAAGGCTTTAGGGGGCGTAGAGATCGTTATAAGGGAAGCAGAAAACAGATGAAAACACTATAAAAATGATAAAAGCTACAGTGTCAAGAATCCTTTTACAGGCATACCTCATTTTATGGCACTTTGCTTTATTGCACTGCAGAGTGTTGCATTTTCTGCAAATTGATGGCAAGACCTCCCCAAGAGCAAACAGATTACAATACTTTATTATGACACTCTCTTTATTCCAGTGCTCTGGAGCTGACTAGCAATATCTCCAAGGTATGCCTGCACATTAATAAGTATTCCTAGGGTTTACCACAGTGGTTCAAAGCCTGATCATTCTTTCACTGTTTCCCTGATCAGTGGTTCTCAAGTGTGTCCTCCAGAGCAGGAGCATCAGCACCACCTGGAACCTCTTATTAGCAATGCAAAATCTCAGGCCCTGCCCAGACCTACTGTATCAAACACTAAGGATGAGACCCATCAATCTGTGTTTGCAAGCTCTCCAGGTGATTCTGAGGCACACTTAAGTTTGAGAACCACTCGTCTCCATCTTAGGATTTACAGAATGATCACTGCCAACTTCAATAAACTTTTTTATTATAGAGTCAAGTTCTGTCCTTCCTTTTTTAGGCAACAGGAGCAATGAATTGAAGAAGGAGAAATTAGAGATAGGAATACTAGTATTGAGTGGATTACATTTTCTAGGCATGAGAAAAGAACTTCATTAGAGTAACAGGGATGAATATAGAGGGGACCCAGGCACCACGAACATTTCAGAAGTGACATCAATAAGGTTTAGCAAGAGGAATAAACGGGTTGAAAGTGAGGGTGGAAATGAAGATAACTCAGAGATTCTTATCTTGAATGCCTTAGTTGGCATTAGTGAAGTGCCAACAAGTAAAAATTGAAACTCTAATGAATGAAGAAAGTTTAAGCTGGGTTGAGAGAGATCATTACTTCAGTCATAACCTTCCTCTTGAGTGAAAATGCCAAAAAGCTTTTTGAAGAATGTGCCCAGAAGGCTAACTGGGGAAATAAAAAAGGATTAGACCTAAAGATTTGGGGAGACATTCCTATAATGGGATAGATGGAGCCTTGAGGATAGATAATATTGCTAAAGGAAAAAACTTAGAGAAACAAATGGACAGGACCATTATGTGGAGGTTGTCCTGTCTGCAAGACGGAAAGAGAGTCCAGTTAGGGAGGGTGAGAAGCCATTAGGGAGTCAGGGGGATCAGGACTGTGAAATATCACCAAAGTCAGGGAAGGAGAGACAGTCCAGAAAAAGGAGATGGGCAGCAATGTCAAATTGTGCAGGGAAAATGAGAAGGCAAGAAGTAAAAAACAAAAAATTGGACATCATGAACTCAAAAATTAGAAACAGCCTTCAGCCCCTGCCTGGGTAGCTCAGTTGGTCAGAGCCTTGTCCCAATATGCCAAGGTTGTAGGTCCAATCTGTGGTCAGGGCACATACAATAATCAACTAATGAATGCATAAATAAGTGGAACAACAAATCGATGTTGTTTCTCTCTCCCCTCACCCAAATCAATTTAAAAAGAAGAACAGCCTTTGATCAGGCTATCTCAGGCAGGGCAGGTAGGGCAGGAACCAGAGAGTGGCTCTGGAATTTGAAGAAGCTAAGTGATAAGAACAGTTGAGATAGATGGCTAGGGAAGGAAAAAGGATTTGGGCAATTGCCGAAGGGCAACTGAAGGATTTTTGTTAACTAGAATGCATAAATTATAATCAAGGGTTAAGATTGACAAAGGTTTGTAATAACACAACATCGCTGAAGACTGGTGACTGAAAACTCAAGTGACATTCCGCCAAAAGCCACCAGCATGATTTTGTATTAGGTCAGATCTCAAAAGGATGAATCTCAGGTTTGATAGGGAATTCAGCAATCATCTCACACCCCTTCAGTTCAATCCAGCAATGATTGAATGTGCCTTGCTTAGGGAAGTGAGGAGAGGATATTAAAGTACATAAGACATAGACCCTTGGCCTCAAAATACTCTAAATGAAGTAGGGATATGTAAGCAGTGGTCACTATAGCACAGTGATTTTCAACAGGTGTGCCATAAGAATTTTTAAAACATGACACTAACCTCTTTTCCCTTAGATTGTCAAATAAAAAAATGACAACAGCCAACACAATAGCTCTCTGTTGTGAATGAATCAAAATTATAGCTTTTTTTGGTCAGATCTGCAAAAAATATATTTTTTGGTGTGCCACAGAATTTTAGTACTTTGTGCCATGAGATGAAAAAGGTTGAAAATTGCTGCAATAGCATAATGGTTAAGAAAGTGGCTCAAAGCTGGTTTGTCTGGATGTTAATCTTGTTACAAGCACTTCCTAGCCATGATAGTACAGCTAGCTTACTAGCTGTACTTAGTTGTCTTGAGTAGCTGCAAAATCCCTTGACTGCAAAATTGCACCTTATAGGCTTGTGATCATTAAATTGGGTTATCTGTATTGACTGACTTTTAACAAGAGAATATATACAGATTTTACATTTAAGAGTAGGAAAATGCTCCAAAACCTGGACACTGAGGCATTTGTCCTCAGGTACTCCTGCGCTGCTGCCCCGCCCCAGGTTTGACCCTGCCCACAGCTCCTGGGCGGGCTGCTGGCACAGAGCGCATGCGCCCTGACAGCCGGAGCCGGGAGATGCGTTGTCTGCCGCCAGGAGGCGACACTAAGTTGCGGTAGCTCTTACACTCTCCCAGAGGCCCCAAGTAGAACGTAGGGGCTGGCGCAAGCGCACTCCAGGATTGTTTGGCTAAGATGGCGCCCGTGGAGCACGTTGTGGCAGATGCTGGGGCTTTCCTGCGGGACGCGGCTCTACAGGTACAAGGCGTTAGGGTGGGAGGAGTAGAGTTGGGATAGCAGTCCCTGTAGGAGCGTGGGAGATTGGTGGATGTGATGACCTGAGCCGGTGTCCTGTAGGACATTGGGAAGAACATCTATACCATCCGGGATGTAGTCACCGAGATTCGGGACAAGGCCACGCGCAGGCGGCTTGCCATTCTGCCCTACGAGCTGCGTTTCAAGGAGCCCTACCCTGAATACGTGCGGCTGGGTGAGTGCAAAGCTGGGTCCCAGGATGTAGATGTGACCGGCTCTGGGTGCGAGTTGGGGTCTGGCTGCTTTATCAACAGTTGACTTAGAAAGTTCAGGTTCTAAGGAGATTGTGATGGAAGAGAAGCCTTGAGTCGGGTCGGCCTTGCCAGTCACTAGCTTTATACCCTTGGGTATATCACCCAGACTCTCTAGGCACCGATTGCCTCATCTGTAAAGCAGGAGGAATAATAGGACCTACCTCAGAAGTTGCTGGGAGGACTAAATGACGACTGTCACTCAGCATAGTGTCTAGCGCTTTGCAAGCATCCAGTAAATTTGTCTGGGTTAAAAATAGAAGAACCCAGATTTTTACTCTTGCCCATTTCTTTTCAGTAGGTCAGAGTGGTAATTTTGTTGGATAATTGTTTTGGATGTGGAGGCCAGCTTCAAAACAAAAAACGAGGGTGGGAAGGGGATGGCTTTTGGCTTTACATTAGTCCTGAAATAAAAACAATTATCACTTGACTTAGCATTATTCTCTTGGGAATCAAGGTGATAATGCCCAGGAAAGGTCCCAGTGATTGGACCTTTCTTTAGGATTTGGAGGCTGACAGTGGAGATGTTGGCTACATTATTAGTTTGTGACTTCGGCAGCTTTCTCCACCAACTTACTGTGAAATCTTTGACAAGTCAGTCTTTCTCAGGAAGTACTAACAGTATTTACTTATTTGGGTTTGGTTGAGGGATGAGATGAAAAGCTTTTAACAGTGCCCAGTGGAATTGCTCTGTTAATATCTGCTTTTTAGGAAATGTGAGCAGTATAGTTACTGTTCCATGTGGCAGTGAAGCGTAAGACATCTTTCTGTTAATGTGTCAGAAAATTTTACCACACACGTTTATCAGTGATGTCTCAGGAAAATAATAGTAACAGCTGGCATTTACTATGTGGTAAACATGGAGGATGTTTGTTTCATGCACAAAAATTTCAATATTTGTTACAAAGCAACCAATAATTTTGTTTTATCATACACTACAACAGTTATTGGTTGGATTAACTTTCCATTACATTTTGGAATCTGATCATCTGTTCCGTTAATCTGGATTGTTAAAGTAAAATAATTTCAGAACTGGGAAAGAAGAGACTTATTCCGCCATGATACCAAAACTTACCATAGATAAAGAACTTACCATCTGCAAATATTACATTAACTTTGACTTTTCTTTAACTTTGTTCTCATGTTCCTTCATCTGTACTCAATAAGGATATCACAGTAAACCTAAATGTGAATCTCTGTAGAAAATACAAATGTCAACTATGATTAGAAAAAGATGAGGCAATAGATGATAGTGTTAAGAGAAGTTTTTCTTGGCATATTGATCCTAAGTTCTTTTCATACTTGCATTATGGTTATCTGAGGTCATATGACTTTTTGCCTCTAACTGAAGTTGGGAATCTTTTGTTTACAGTGACTGAGTTTTCAAAGAAAACTGGAGACTATCCCAGCCTCTCTGCCACAGATATCCAAGTCCTGGCACTTACCTACCAGTTGGAAGCAGAGTTTGTTGGGGTGTCACACTTAAAACAAGAACCAGAAAAGGTAAATTGGGAGGATTGCTCGTTTTGTTTTAACTTTATTATGGGGAGTGCCAGATACAGAGAAGTAGAGGGAATTGTGTAATGGACTCAGGGTCCCCATCGTCCTGCTTCCACAGGTATCAGCCTGTGATCTTTCTATTTCCATCTCTACCGACCCACCAGCCCTTTTGAACTTAGACATCGTATTTCACTGATAGATATTTCTCGGTGTGTCTCTTTTAAAAAGTTACCACAAAATCATTATATACGTATACAATACTGCTACTACTAATTTCTTAATATTGCCCTGGATTGAGTGTTGGCCTGCTAACCAAAAGGTCGCTGGTTCTATTCCCAGTCAGGGCACATGCCAGGTTTGTGGGCTGAGTTCCCAGTTGGGGGTGCTTAAGAGGCAACTGCACACTGATGTTTCTCTCCCTTTCACCCTCCCTTTCCTTCTAAAAATAAATAAATAAAATCTTTTAAAAAATGTAATTCCCTACTATTATCAAATAACCAGTTAATATTCATGTTTCCCGATTTTATAAAATTTTTAAAAGTTTATTTGCTTGGTCAGGATCTAAATGAGGCTCATACATTGCAATTAGCAAATGTGTGTCAGCCTTTTGATCTGTACGTTCTTGGGAACATTGGTTAAATTTGAAAAATGAAGAGTAAGAATCAACTATTTGTCACTTTTTTTTTTTTTTTTTTTAGTAGAAATGACTCTTTTCTGAAGCAAGAATACTATGTGCTAGGTTTTTTGTTGTTGTTGTTTAACCCTTGATACCTTCAGAATTCTGGGTTCCTGTTAGGCTTTTAGGGACTTGCCCATCTTAGCTGGGTTGAAGAGAATAATGGATTTGTGCCTGAGCCCCATGGGCTGTTTCCAGTCCAGAGGATTTTGGAAGCCAAATAATTAACCTTACAATAATTAATTTCAAATACTGTTGACAAAGAATTGCTTAATGTCCTCTGCCCTAAGTCACCAAAACCATGGTGGACTTACATTCCTATACCCATTGGAACTGCCTACAACTTGTTTTCACCTAGGTTTAGACTCCTTCAGTCCACAAGGTCTACAAACAGTGCGTCAGATACAGACTTCCGTGTGTCAGTGGAATGCTTTGGGGGGCGGGGATAGAATAGTTGTGCATAAACTGACTCTGGCTGGTACCATCTACTCCTCATTCTTACAAATTGCCTTTTCCTGAAGCCTTTTGGGCAGGAGTTAGGTGTTTTTTAGCAGAAGCTTTAAAACAGCCTGTCTTTTCACGTAGCAATTCCACTTTAGGCACTTATCCTAAGGATGCAACCAAAGATACTTCCAAGCTTTATAGATGGTGGTGTTCATTACAGCTTTATGTATAAAGACAAAACAAGAAATGACCCAAAGTGGTTATTTGATAGTGGAATCGGCGAATAATTCTTTATATAACGTCATTTCAGTCCATGATGAACCACATGCACAACAGCACACACTGTATATCCTGGGTACGCAGCAGGCTAGACCGCCCCAGGTTGTGTAAGTGCACTCCAGGACGTAGCGCAGCGAGGAAACTGCCTGATGACCCATCTTCCAGAATATACCCCTATCTTTCAGTGGCACGTGACTATATATATTTTCCAGTTTTTTTAAACATTGAGTATCTTTTACTTAAGTAATGGAAGGAAAATACTTTCTCCCCCCCGCCCCAAATTATAAGAGAAAGTTTATTTAGAAAGTTACAGGGGTAATAGAAGTGAGCCAGCTGGGCTGCGTAGGCCCAGGAAACAAGTTACAGAGGCAGAAGAAGGGCCCTTGGAGCTTAGGAAAGAGAAAGGCAAAGGTAAGGTGCCTGGGGGAAGTAGAGGGGGAAGGAAGAGGTGTGGGCATGCTCCCAAGAGGGAGCACCTGTTTTTGTTTCAATTTCCCATGTTGAATTTTCAAAGTGTATTTCTTTACTTAGAGCTGTCACTTTTTTTTACAGTTTAAAGTGAGCTCATCAATTCAGCACCCCGAAACTCCTCTAAACATTTCCGGTTTCCATCTGCCTTCAAAGGTAATTCCTTAGATAAATCGTCTTGTCATGCCCTTTCTGTTACAGGTCAGATCTCCACAAATTGTTTACAGTGAGCCAGATTTACATAGACTAATGTCATAGTTTGTCCAGCTCTGTCTGACCTGACTTGTATATCCTGTATCACTTCATCTGTAATTCTCTAGTGTTCAGGTATTAAAATCATTATTCTTTTAATCTCAGCCTAAACCCCCAAGAGAAACAATAAAACATGGACACCCAGACGGAGAGCCTGAGGACCTCAAATTCAGTTCCTTCATGTTCTGGAGAAACCCTTTGCCTAATATTGATCGCGACCTGGAGGAGCTGCTGGTAAGGCTGTGCTTTACTGCCTCCTGCTGGTGACAGCACACTAGCTCCCCCTGCTGTTCCCTGTGGGCTGGGAGTTGGTGAATTCTGTTTACGCATGTTTCAGGTTGATGAAGGTGAGGATGTTGCAAGTGAGGATGAGAAGGAAGAGAGTGGATTTGAAGAAAGCAAAGAAGATAGTGATGACGATGAGGGGTGGATAACCCCCAGCAACATCAAGCAGATCCAGCGGGATTTTGAGCAGTGCACCGTCCCGAAGGACGTGCGGGTCGGCTGTGTGACTACAGACTTTGCCATGCAGGTGGGTGGAATGGGCATCAGCCCTGGGCTTAGTGTCATACCTGTCACAGGCAGTGGTCCCTCAGAGGTTTGGGGTCGTGTGCAGAGCTATTGTGCATTGCCTGTGCTCTTCGGTAGTTTTTCATCTGCTTGGAGGCTAGAGAATCATAGTGACAAAATGTGTGTAGGATACTAAGTTTTTAATGTTTACTATTCATAATCTGTTGATGCTTGTCATTCAGTGTGTAAATATTCTTTTCTCAATTAAATATTTAAAGAAAATAGAGATGGTTTCCAGCCCAGAAATGAGTGTATTTGCTCTGACAAAGTAAATGTCTCTGTTAAGAGAGATTGGTAACGAGGGGCCGCAGTGAATGATGAGCACAGACCCAGCACCAAGATAAACCTGCGTCCTTGTCCTAGTTTGCATGTCTTGAGAGTTATCCTAAGCTTACCTTCCTGTAGCAGAAACCCTTTGGGAGCCCAATCAGGGCTTGTGAAGTTCTTTAACTGTAATTATACAGAGGTTAAAAGAAAATCAAATTGTGCTGAGTTCAATTCTGCATTAACGTGTTGGTGGCAGAATGTTCTGCTGCAGATGGGGCTGCACGTGCTGGCAGTGAACGGCATGCTGATCCGGGAGGCCCGGAGCTACATCTTGCGCTGCCACGGCTGTTTCAGGTAAGTCACTGATAATCAGCCAGTGCCTTCTACCAACACTCCTTTCTTCCTGTCCCTTTCCCACACTTCCTGAGGGAGAGCCTTGCCTTGTATAACTCATTTGTGTGTATCCTAAGAAATCGAGGGAGGCCCTTTTGGTCCTTCTCTTTGTGGCACAGGGTTCAGGGCGTGGGCTCCGAAGCAAAGAGCCCCCCCCCCCCCTTGATAAGTACTGAAATGTGTGTGGGTGGAACGATGCTCGGGATTTGCTCTGATGCACAGGTGGGAGGTCCACCATGGGGCGTTAGTGGGTAAGAAAAAGGCGAGGCCTTGGTGTCTGCTCTCACCGCCCACACACATTCAACCATAGCAGCTTTTGTGCTTCCTGTATAATTTGTTAATAGATTCTTGGCACCTCCAGAACTACCTCTTGGCGTGATGCCTAGGCTCACGTTTGGGGACACAGCATTTAGAGTTATAATAATGTGCCCCTTGAGAAAGTACAGTGACGTTAGGAGGATTTATTCTAGAGCCAGACTCTGCAGGTTTGTAACTGCCCTTACAGGCTATGTCTCCTTCAGTAAGCTACCTTACCTTGCCTCAGTTTCCCCACCTGTACATTGAAGATAGTGGCAACCCCACAGGATTGTTTTCATGTGAAACTTGTAGACGAATGCCTGACAGAATTCAGTAAGGGTTCATTATTAATGCAACAGTGTGCTCAGCTTTCACAGTAGCGTACTCGCTTGTTGTGTCTTTGCCTTCTGAGAAAGGCAGCGGCAGTTTGCTTTTACCATCAGCCTGAGGCCGGGCGGTCTTCGTCTCTGACATGTTCAGTGCAGTGTGGGCTTTCCCCATTTGCTCTCCTTTCCTCCTGGAGCCCTGGACTCGCCTTGTCCTCCGGGGACAGGGTTCGCGGCCTGTGGCTCCAGTACAGAGCGCCTCCTTTTATGACTCCAGGACATCATCTGACATGAGCCGAGTGTTCTGTCCCCATTGCGGAAACAAGACCCTGAAGAAGGTGTCTGTGACTGTCAGCGACGACGGAACTCTGCACATGCACTTCTCCCGCAACCCTAAGGTGCTGAATCCACGGGGCCTCCGGGTGAGTGACTGGTCCCTCGCCCTCTGACAGCAGGGGCTGAGCCTGGGAAAGTGGCACCTCTTAGCTCCCGCATCAAAAAGAATGGAGGTCAGAAAAAATTCTCAAGGTTTCTACAAGATAGTTCCTGCCAGCCTATAATCTAGGTGCGGAGACAGATGAGGGGAGTGCATGACAGAGCCCCCATGGGAGGCTTTGGAGGAGTCTGCAGCGTAATGAGAAATACCCAGGAATTCCAGGCAGTAAATAGTGACAGCCAAATGCACGTGGTCGCAGAGAGGGAGGTCACATGCAGTCTGGCGGTGGGGTTTGTGCAGGTGTTTGAGGATGGGCAGAATTTCCAGAAGCTTCATGGACTAGACAGATAGAGGGGTTTAAGTGCTCAGCACCAAAGAAAGGCCTGGGCAGCAGCCGTGCATTTGTTTTGAGGAATCTGGAGTGAAAGGTGGAGACAGAATCGTAGTGCTGTGTTCATCACCCTTGCAGTAGCCTCAGGCCACCTCGCATGCCGCGCCCTGGCCCTCGCCACGTCACTCCTCACATAGGCGTTGTGCCGTCTACCAGTGTCACAGGAGGACGGTGAGCACGGTGCCGTAAGATACTCTGAGAAAGAGACACAGTCACAAAACTTTTATTACAGTGTACTGTTACAATAGTTCTATGTTATTATTATTATTGTTAATCTTTTTTAAATTAAGCTTTATCGTAGATATGTACATACAGGAAAAACAGCATAAATGGGGTTTGGTATTATCTGCGCTTTCAGGCATCTACAAGGGCTCTTGGAACGCCTCCCCCGTGGATGAGGGGGAGCTGCCGCGTGTGTGTCCTCAGCCATCTGAGAGTAAATTGTACAGATGATCCTTTCCCCCGGCTGCGTTAGCACTTCCTGAGACAAGGATATTGCCTTACATAACCGTACTATAATAATCAAAATCAAGAATTAGAACATCGCTGCAATCTAATCTATGGACTGAGTTAAACTTGACCATGAATTTCCCCTGTAGCAAAAGAAGGGTTTTTTTGGTTTGTTTGTTTGTTTTTTGGTCCAGGACCTAATCTAGGATCACCCGTTGCATTTTGTTGCCATGTCTGTTTAGTCACTTTTCAATTGAAGTGGATTTTCAAGTCTTTGGTCTGTCATGACCTTGACATTTTTGAAGAGTACAGGCAAGTTATTTTGTAGAATGTCCCTTACTTTGGGTTTGTCTAGTATTTTTCCTCATGGTTAGACTCAGGCTGTGCAGTTTTTGGCCAAAACACTAGAAGTGAAGTATCCTCAGTGCATCATGTCAGAAGGTAGATGATAATCAGTTGTCCAGTTTTCTTGGTGATCAAAACCAAGAAGTTGCCCTGGCTGATGTGGCTCAGTGGATTGAACACCAGCCTGCGGACCTAAAGGTTACTGGTTCAATTCCCAGTCAGGCCACATGACTGGAGTGCAGGCCAGGTCCCCAGTTGGGGTTGTTTGAGGGGCAACAGACCAGTGTATCTCTTGCACATCGATGTTTCTTTCCTTTCTCCTCTCTCTATAAATAAATAAAACCTTTAAAAATAAAACCATTCAATGGACTTTAAAAAAAAAACAAAGACAAAAAGTTAACATTGCTGTAATACTACTGTCTAATCAATGGACCATATTCAAACTTTGCCACAGATTTCCTATAAAGTTGTTATTTGTGATAGGTAACTTATGAAAAGATACTCTAATACCGTGTAAATACTGTTTTTCATTGAATCTTAACTCCATGGCTAAAGTAACTTGAATCAGTTTTTACAGTGATGGTTGCCCAGTGGTGATTTTCTAATTCCTTTGTTCTTTCTGTATTCATTATTTGGCATTCTGCTGTAAAGAGGAATTTTCCCTGGTGTTTATTTATATGAGTGTGGTCTTGTGGGTTTTTGCTTAGTCTGTAGACTGTGATCCATTATCATCATTAGTTACTTAGATGCTCAAGCTGTTCATGGAGGCCTGTCAGGTGGCTTCTGTGCCCTTTTGTTGTATCCCAGTTATTGAAACACTTTCTTTGTTTCTGGCCCAGCAGATGTTCCAACTCTTGTTTTACTGCCTCTGCCCTGGAGTCAGCCATTTCTCTGAGCAGCTCTGGGTCATCTGTATGGAGAATGGGCTTTAGAAGCAAGGATCTGGGCGCTGGGTGTGCTCATTGTTCTAGGGTGTCATTGATTCTCAGCCCGCAGTGGACAGATGGTAAATGTGTACGTGTGTATAAATACACACATGTATTAAACATTGAATTTATAACTTGAATTTCAACTCAACACCATAGAGTTTATTCTAGGCCCCTCATATTCATGACACCCTTATTAACACCATTTTTCCTAACTGTTTATTTGTTTTACACTAGAATATATGTCATTGCTTCAGAATTGCTAATATATACCGCTGTGAAAATGGTACTTCATTGCTGGAGGGTTTTGTTTTTGTGGGTGTTTTTTTTTTTTTGTTTGTTTGTTTTTTTTTTTTTAAGATTTTAATTATTTTTACTGAGAGGAAGGGAGGGAGAAAGAAGGAGAGAAACATCAACGTGTGGTTGCCTCACATGGCCCCCACTGGGGGACCTGGCCCACAACCCAGGCATGTGCTCTGACTGGGAATTGAACCAGTGACCCTTTGGTTCACAGCCTGTGCTCAGTCCACTGAGCTATGCCAGCCAGGGCTCCTTACTGGAGTTTTTATTTATATAATTCTTCCTGTCCTTAGCTGAGGATATGTAGTTATAATGCTCTGTTGGGTTTTTCGTCTGTGAGTGGAGGTGAGGATCAAGTAGGAAGATGCATGTCATGTGCTTAGTGCACAGTAGGCAGTTAATGAGAGATCCCATTGATGTTGTCATCACCTGCACCCAGAGCTGTCAGATAAGCTTGACATTAACAGGATCTGACTTGTATGAATTGGATCACCGTCCTTCTAATGGCCTGTCTTTGTCTTGCTTGCAGTATTCACTTCCCAACCCCAAAGGGGGCAAATACGCTGTCAACCCTCATCTGACTGAGGACCAGCGCTTCCCTCAGCTGCGACTCTCCCGCAAGGCCCGGCAGAAAACTGATGTGTTTGCCCCTGACTACGTAGCCGGGCTGTCTCCCTTTGCAGAAAACGACATCTCCAGCCGGTCAGCCATCCTGCAGGTCCGAGACAACACTTTGGGAGCCGGAAGGAGACGGTTAAACCCCAATGCCTCCAGAAAGAAGTTTGTGAAGAAAAGGTGAAGTGCTAGGTCTGCAGGCAAACTGGACAGCTGCTGCAGCTGCTGAGAAGTTCTCATACTGCATTCCCCCAGCTGTGCCGGTTGCAGAACCATCTGGATGGAAAGAACAGGCCCGGTTTCTGCATGCTGCTTCACAACTCCTGTGGAGGGTTGGGTGGGGTCTTTGGTGGGACCTGGCTGTGCCTTGGCCTGTGAGCACCCAGAGAGCCAGGGTTCCTGCCATGTTGAGGGGACTTGGATGAAAACAACAAACAGTGCACTGGAGTAAATCTTCAACACTGAACAAGGAGAACTTCCAAGTGATAATATTTTTCTAATAAATGTGGTTGCAAGCTTCTGTGCACTTTCATTAAATAGGCCAGAATTTTTCTTCTTTGGTAGTTTGAAGGCTAACACTTCAAATTTGAAGTATACACAAAGATCAAGGATTTAGATTGCTCTTTTTTACAAGGAAATAATACTATTTGCTATAATAAAACTAAGCACTGACATAGTTTCTCTCTCTTTAATTTGAAAGCATCTCAGTCATTCAGGGAAGTTCAGCATTGTGAACCCCCATAGGGCCTTTCACAGATTCATTCATTGTCAACATTTCTTCTTGCTTTTATCTTCGTGTGCACCCAAGCACAAAATGTCTCCTAGGAAAAGGATGTTCTTTTATGTAACCACAGTACAATGACCAAATTCTGGAATTCTGATTCATTACTGTTACACAGCATATAACAATTCACGTTTTACTTAAATTATCCCAATATTGTTCCTTGTAGCATTTCCCCCAATTCTAAAGTATCTCGGCCCTTCGTCAATTTGTGAAATTGACTTCTTTAAATAATACAAGCCAGGTTTTTAAAATGTCCTTCCACTTGGGTGTGACAGATTGTTTCCTCAATTACACTGAGGTTATCGCAGTGGGCAGGGATGCTGCGTGGGTGATAAATGGTTCCTCGGTGCAGCGCAGTAAGTGGTGCCAACTTTGATTACTTGGTAAGTGGACCTGCCGAGTCCTCGTATCTTAGTTCTTTGTATAGATAGTACGTACACCAAGTGCTATCTTTGTTTCTTTAAATTAGATGTTTTGTTTTTCCTGTATGGTAATCTTACATAATTTTATTTTGGTTCAAATTCAATTTAAATTTTTTTCTTGTCCTATTTTTTTAATATGAAGCCTTCCAAAGGTCAAAACTGGAACTATAAAGTTATGATGTATGCTGAGAGCTAGATCCCAGTCCCTCCCCTCCCATTTCTCCTTAACATCTATAAGTCTGTCATTTGTTTCTGATTTATCCTTTTGTTTTGCAAAAATAATGTGGGTGTGTTACATTCCTTTTTTTCTCCCAGTAAAGCAGTAAACTATTTTTCCCCACTGGATGGCACTCCATGTCAGCTCAGAGATCTAATTCTTACCAGGTGCCTAGTACTCCGTTGTAAAAAGCTACCCATTTAAGCACTTAAACATATTACAGGTTCTTTGCTAAGTACTTTGCATTAGCCCATTTAATCCACAGAACATGGTTATGAGCTGCCAGGACTGTTACCTCCAGCTGTCTTGAGGTACAAGAGGTTAAGTGACTTGTCCAAAGTCACACAGCTTGGGCATCCAGGCCAAGTTTTCAGCTTGGTCCATCTGTGCTTTTATGCAGCAAACGTACCCATTGAGAATAGGAAATGGGCCAAACACTTTGTGTCTCCCTCACCCACCATCTTTGTGAAATCCATACATGAATGCCACCTAATGGGGTGACAACTAGAGCCCACCCTGGGTGCTGGAGGAGAGGTGAGTGGTGGCTAGAGTCTGGTGAGAGTTCCGCTCCTACCATCTCTCCTCTTCATACTCTGTTACGTCAGAAAAGTAAGGAGTAACACGTAATGCCCACGCACCCAAGACTCAGCCTTGCCAAGTCATAACATTTCACCATTTACTTCAAATTAAGAAATAAAACACTTCAGATTAAAAAAAAAAAAAAGTTTGCCCTGGCTGGTGTGGCTCAGTGGATTGAGTGCCGGCCTGCAAACTAAAAGGTCCCTGGTTCAGGTCCCAGTCGGCACATGCCTGGGTTGCAGGCCAGGTCCCCAGTTGGGGGCATCAGGCAACAGGTTGATGTATCTCTTGTACATTGGTGTTCCCCTCTCTTTCTCCCTCCCTTTCCATCTCTCTAAAAATACATAAAATCTTTAAAAATCATTAAATTTTAAAATTTTTCTAAAGGTTTGTAAAGAAAAAAGTCTGTTGCAACTACCCAACCCCACCATTGCAGCACAGATGAAAGCCAGACTCAGTGAATGAAAGGCCCAAGATGACAGCTATGCGGTGCTCCGGCAGCAGTAGTTTCCCAGTCCCAGCAACTGTGTGATCTGGCCGCCTCTCCTGCTCAAACCCCATCTCTCTTCCCCTGCTACCCACTTTCTTCCTATCACCATTTGACATTATTTGTTGCCTCTCCAGTTATTATGGCCGCATAAATGTTATCCCAAAACTTAGTGGTTGAAACCACTTTGCATACAGATTCTATGGGTCAAGCTCAGCTTGTACGGCAGACTTGGAAAGGCGGGGGTGGGGAGGTGGGGAGAGGGTTATATTTGTCTGAAGAACCATTCACCCAAATGTCTGGTGGTTGACAAATGGCTGTAGACTGAGACTTAGCAGCAGCTGTTGGCCATAACACACAAGTATAGACTCTTCCTAGAACTTGGGCTTCGCAGCATGGTTGCTGGGTTCCAAGGTCAAGTATCCTGAGAGACATCCACAGTTGAACACCCACAGCCCACGGGCAGCATGCAGCTCAGAATGGCTATGAACATGGCCAAACACAAAATTTAAGTAAATTTACTGAAAACTTTTTTTCGTTCATCAGTTTTCATTAGTGTTTGTGTGTTTAATGTGTGGCCCAGAGACACCAAAAGCTTGGACACCCCTGGCAGAGTCCTATCATTTCCTATGACCTAGTGTTGGAGTCACGCAGCATCACTTCTGCTGCGGTCCATGGGCGAGGCAGTCACAAAGTCCCGCCTGCCCTAAAGGGAAGGAGAATTTGATTGCACATTTTGTTGGGAGTGGTATCAAGGTTGTAGAAAAGCAGGCAGAGATTGAAAACACCGCTGTGGCAATTTTTGGAAAAGAAAATTTGCTCCTTGGTCCATCTCCCACTATTAGAAGTCAGCTCTTTGTGGAGAGGGCTTTATTTTGTTTATTGATCTACCTTCACCACATAGAACAGTGCCTGAAATGTGGTAGGTGCTCAATAAATATTTGTAAGGGTGTAACAGAAAGATGCTAATAATCTGCCTGTTACACACACACACCCAAATTATGTAGACAGGAATGATTGGTGGAATGACACAGAAATAAATGGACTGTTTTATATTTTGTAGCCATATTTTAAAATAAGGATAACATTTCCACTAAAAAAAAAATCCAAAATTCTAACACAATTATTTTAATTAAATGTGACAAATGACATGGATGTTACTTGTCTGAGGTGAAATCTTTTGTCTGGGGTTTAGTAGTAGAAAGGGAGAAACTCCGATCAGATATACTTAACTTGATTTTTGAGAATACAAACATAAGGAACACTTATCTATATAATAAATTCTACTTGAAAGCTTTGATTGCCAGTTCAGGATATTCAGAACTCATATTAAATCCATATCCTACTGGCAAAGATTCCTTGATTGTTACTTTTAATGAGGTGATAATTCTGCACTGCTGTCTTCTTTAATATACCATACAGGTAATAGTACAACATTATTGGCATTTCCCCGACTCCCCGCATGTAAGCTGTACCACCATAATTCACAGCCAAGCAGCACGTGCAAAACTTGGACATCTAGACTAGCCCTCAATTATTAGCTGTTCTTTATCCCAGTTCATACAGACAGGAAGATATCTAGAGTGAAATGTCGAATATGTCTAGACCACTGTGTCTGTGTGCTTATGTGTTTGGAGGTAAATTCTCATAAATGATGAGACTGTAATTCAGTGACCCACAATCATGAGCAAGGGTGGTGCATATTTACTAACAGCTGCATAGATCTCTTCAAATGTTGAGAACTGGGTATTTTTTTTTATCTTTCTACAGCCTTCATGAAACTTGGTGCCTGGGTCTTGAATGATGTTTAAGAATTGCTTGTGGAACTGAATGCATAACTCAGACCAGTTTGGAGAAAATAGTCAAGAAGCAGGAAGTGCTTTTTCCTTTTCTTTTAGTTTGATTTTGGCAACGACAAATGAGTTCCCCGTCCTGACGGTGTTCGTGCAAAAGCTGAGGAGTTACTAGTGGGCCAGAAAGGATCAAGCATTGAAAACGGGGCTCTTCTATTCCTTAAATTTTGATATGATCTGACACCCAAACCCAATTTGCTGTATCAGATAAAATCTCTTCATAACAAACGCATACCATTTCAAGAGAAATTTCAGCTTAACCACATGGTTAAGCCCAATAGAGGATGACCTACTTGACACTCTATGTGACATGACAAAGTTCAGGCAGAGCACAGGACCACAGGAAACCCAGCAGAGAGGCGTGTGTGCTGTGCAACAGGGACGGTGGTAGCGAGACAACACGGCAGGACAGGATGGGGTTTACAGCAGGAGGATCCTTTCTCCCCTAACCCCAAGGATCCATTCCCTCCCGGGATACTTGGCTGGTAGCCACGGGAACCACAGAGGACAACAGATGCCCAGGTCCCCAGACAGGCCCAAGTGTGGCCCTGAGCTCTCGTAATGAGTCTGTCATCCACAGCTCAGAGAAAAGCAAGAGGGCTTTGGGGACTTCTTGTGCAAAAAAGCAATCACACATGTGGATACAGCACCTTAGCAGATGACTAACGAGGCTGTTTGTGTTCTTCCATCAGGAGTGGGGGGACTCCTGAGGATTCTCCTACCTCTGCTTTTTGTTTCTAGATAATGAAGGCTATCAACAGAGCTTCCTACAGCTCCGTGGTGCTGGCCTGCTTCCTGGAGCCAGGGGGAGGCCTTGAGGACACTGTTTTCAGTTGATACACGATGCTTGGGACATGTATACTCCTAGGACAAAGGCCTGCTCAGATAAGACCATGGGCATTGGACAATCTTTTTTTTTTTTTTTTAAGATTTTATTTACTTTATTTACTTTTTTATTTTTAGAGAGGGGAAAGGAGAGAGAAAGAGAAGGAGATAAACATCAATGTGTGGTTGCTCTCACATGCCCCCCACTGGGGACCTGGCCTGCAACCCAGACATGTGCCCTAGACTGGGAATCAAACCGGTGACCCTTTGGTTCACAGGCCAGCACTCAACCACTGAGCCACACTAGCCAGGGCAGCATTGGACAATCTTAAACTGACAGCAAATTAAAGCTGGAAGGACCTTAAAGATCATGCAGCCCAAACCCAGATTTTTAAGCATGAGGCAACCAAGGCTCAGAGAGAAGAGTACTGGCGACTGACCTGGAGCTAGACTCAAGAATTCTGATAGCAAGTAATGGCTGGGAGCAGGCTCTGGAGTCTAAGGGCCTAAGCTCAAATTCTGCATTACACAACTGACTAGCTCTATAGCCATGGATAAATTACATAACTGCCTGGTGCGTCAGCTCCCTTATCTGTAAAATGATCACTTTATTCCTTACCTCACATCTACTCAAAAACTATTACAAAGTGGGCCCAGGCTGGAGTGGCTCAGTTGGGTGGAGCATCGTCCATACACCAAAATGTTGTGGGTTCGATCCCCAGTTGGGTAGCCTCTCTCCCATCAATGTTTCTCTCCCTCTTTCCTTTCTCTCTCTCTGCTCCCCTTCCGCTCTCTCTAAAAGCAACAACAACAACAAAAATGTCCTCAGGTGAGGATTAAAAAAACCCTACTATAAAGTGGATCGAGAACCTAAATATAAGAGCTAAAACTATAAAAGCTTTAGAAGAAACCATAGGTATAAATCTTCATGACCTTGGGTTAGACAATAATTTCTTAGCTATGACACCAAAAGCACAAGCAGTAAAAGAGAAGTTTGGTAAGTTAGACTTCATAAAAAGTTATAACTTATATGATTCCAAAGGCACCACTGAGAAAGTGAAAAAGGAAAGTAAGTGGGAGAAACTGTTTGTAAATCATATAGGAATTTCTATATAAAACCTTTACACCTCAATGATAAAACTACAAACAATTCAATTTAAAAATGTGCAAAGGCTTTAAATAAACATTTCTCCAAACAAGTATATAAATGGCAACATGAGAAGATGTTCAGTATCACTAGTCATTAAGGAAAAGCAACTGAAAACCACAATGAAATACCAATTCGCACACACAGGACAGCCGTAATAAACCAGACAGACGATAAACAGTGTTGGTGAGGACAAACTGAACCCTTCATACATTGCTGGTAGAATGTAAAATGGTGCAGCTACCTTGGAAAACAGTTTGGCAGTTTCTCAAATGTTGCACATAGAGTTACCAGCAATTCTACTTCTAGATATCTACCCCAGAGAAATAAATACCTATGTCCACATAGAAACTTGCATAAAAATGTTCATAAAAGCATTCATTATTCATAATAGCCAAAAGTAGCAACAACGTAAATATCCATCAACCGACAAGTGGATAAACAGAATGTGGTTTATCCATACAGTGGAATATTACTGTCATAAAAAGGTACAAAGTACTGATACATGCTACAACATGTAAGAACCTTAAAACATAATGCTAAGTGAAAAGAAGATAATCGCAACAGGCTACATAAAGTATGACACCATTTATAGGAGCCGCCCAGAATGGATGAAGCCAGAGGCAGAATAGGTGAGCGATGGGGACTGGCAGGGAGAATGAAGTGGTTGCTAATGGTACCAGGTTTCTTTTGGGGGGATGAAAATGTTCTAAAATTAGATGATTGTGATCATTGTGAAATCCACACATATGCTAAAGCCACCGTACTGTTCATTTTAAATGGGCTTGTATAGCTCAATAAACCTTTTTAAGGTTGCGGGCCAGGTCCCCAGTTGGGGGCATGTGAGAGGCTGCCCATTGCTGTCTCTCTCACCCACTGACGTTTCTCTCCCTCTCGTTCTCCCTCTCTTCCCCTGTCTCTGAGAGTGAATAAATAAAATCTTTAAAAAAAAGATTAATAGCAAAGAATTGTGTCAGGGCTTAAGATGAGTTAATAAATGTAAATGTATTTAGGACAGTTCTTGCTGCACGGTAAGTGCTCCATAAATTAGTGACCATCGTTTCCCACGCTGCAGGAAGGAGAAATAAATTCTACTGACTCTTCTTACATGATGGGATAGTTAAGTTAGAAGAACTGTCCATAGATAAGTATAGCATGATATACTTTCGATCACATTGAAAAACAAATTAATGAGAGGGTTTCCATAGTAGTACATAAATGCATGAAAAGTATAGAATAAGGCTATATGGCCACCTGCAGAGTCAGTTTCCTGGGATGTGGGGCAGGCGCAGGACGGAGAGCGGAGAAGCAGGGAGCTGCTGACTCCTCAGTCTCTGCCCCCCAGCTCAGGCCTTTCTTCTGCACTCGAGACCTGCGAGACCTGCGTGCACTGCCTGATAGTGGTCACTAGCCATGGATGGCTATTTAAATTTAAGTTAATCAGAATGAAAACTTTACTTCCTCAGTCGCACTGGCCACTTTTCAAATGCTCAAGAGCCACCTTATTTGGGCAGCCCAGGTAAAGTTCTGTTGGACGGTGCTGCCTACACCCTTTAAAAAATGTCCTTTTATATGGTTTTAAATTGGCCCATACCACTTTCAAAATGGCCCAGTTAAAATTCCCATTTCCCCCCAGAAGAGGCCCTCTGGGAAATCTCAAATTTACTCCAAATGGGGTCAAAAGGCTCCATTCAGAATTTGATTTGGGGAAAAAATATCAAAACATTTGAACATCTGATTAAATAGGGTCAGGTCATTATAAAATAATGCTGAATTGTTCGTTTAACCAAAGTGACAATAGAAGGAGTTTAGAGATAAATACATAAGGTTACGTAGTTGCGAACAAAACTTAGCTTTTTTAATATTGAAAAGACTTTTTTAAAAGATTTTATTTATTTATTTTTAGAGAGAGGGGAAGGGTGGGAGAAAGACAAACATCCATGTGTGGTTGCCTCTCTCACGCCCCCTATTGTGGGCCTGGCCCACATCCAAGGCATGTGCCCTGACTGGGAATCCAACTTCAACCCTTTGGTTCACAGGCCTGCACTCAATTCACTGAGCCACACCAGCCACGGCAAAAGACTGTTTTAAATTGTTTTATTGATTATGCTATTACAGTTGTCCTGATTTTCCCCTCTTTGCTCCCCTCCACCCAGCATCTCCCACTCCCTCAGGCAATCTCCCCATCATTGTTCATGTCCACAGGTCATGCATGTAAGTTCTTTGGCTTCTCCATTTCCTATATTGTACTTTATATCTGCATGGCTATTCTGTAACTACCCATTTGTACTTCTTAATCCCCTCACCTCTCACCCATTCTCCCACACCCACCCTCCCATCTCTTTATTGTTAACCTTTGGCATTTTAATTATGGCGGAAGACTGGGTTTTCTTAGGTAATCGAAGTCCTGATAAAGACAACATGCACAGTACATTTTGGTAAGACAGTATTTGCTGTCCAGACAACCATATCAAAATTTACAACTAATCTACAAAACCACAGACGTGCTCAGCTGTTAGATACGGTGCGCCTATCAGATGGAAAATGGCCTGCACAGCAAGCAGTAAGGGACCTTAAACTGCAGGTGCTGAAAATAATCCCATTTGTCCTTCAAGACCGAGCTCCAACAGCAGCTCCTTCTGAAGGCCTCTCCTAACCGGCCAGCCCTAAAGTAAAGTTTTCCTCCATGAAACTGTCCCATGCCTCTCCTATTCTGCTGATGCCGTTGGTTATTTGAGTTTAGCACCTCTCTTTGGGTAATTTTGTGAAATTCAACTTACT
>PVKU01006654.1:0-99788 GCA_004027475.1 Anoura caudifer
TCTATCCAAGCATGTATTTCTGTATGGTACCTTTGTATACATTTTTTACATGCAGGACTTACTCTATTTGTATCCACAATCAATATATATGGTGGTCATTTTGCATGTTGTTTAGACTTCATATACATGGTACTATGTTTGCGCCCTTCTGGAACCAGCATTTTCTCCTTATGTATTTTTTTTGCTACCATCACCCATTCTTGGCCCTTGTGCCTGTCAGCCCCTTTGAGTTCTAGTCTCCTCCCTAGTCCAGCCCTTGACATCCTGTTTCATTTTCCTGCAACAGTCCCAAGCCAGTGAGTTAAGGCTGGGACTACTACAAGTGAGTCTGAGCTTCTTTCTCTGTGGCTTTAAACTAGTGCTTCTCAAACCTGAGCTGCAACAGAAGCCCCTGGAAGGTTTGTTAAAACACGCATCGCTGGGCCTGCTCTCAGAGTTTCTGACTGAGGCAGCCTTGGGTAGAGCCTAAGCATTCCTGAGTGGTGATGCTGATGATGCTGTTTTGGGGACCAAACCTTGAGAACCACTGCTCCAAATCGATGTTTGGGCCCAGGATCAGCAGCACCATCTGGCATCCAGGCAAGCTGGGCCGTCTAAGAGTTTTCCTTCAAAACTATGCTCTAGAGACTGTCTAGCAGACATATGATACAGTCACATTGAGTAAGTCTAAGTTTTCTAGTACCGACATCAAAAAAGAAACAGACAAAATTAATTTTAATAGTATATTTTAACTCAATATATTATCATCTAAACAGGAAATCAGTATACAATTTATTAGTGAGACAGGTAACATTTTTTATAGTTACAGCACATCTCAAATCAGACTGTATTTTAGCTCACCAGTGACTAACAGTGGACAGAACAGCTCTAAAGGCTTGACATCCATTTCTCACTTTACAAATATTGTGTTAAAATTGACATTTTAATTTATTTTGGGCCGCCACAAAATAATTTAAAGCAGGCTTACAAAATGGTGGACAGTGACACCTTTCAAAACAAAAAGGTGAGAGATTTGAGCCAGGATTATTTATCTAAATAAAATCTGCCTGCATTTCATTTTATTAATGAAAACAAACTTAGTTTTAACTAAAACAAATACTGTCAAATACATCTATAAAATAAGTTAGATATAATTGGAAAGCACCTTTTGGGTAATAAACTTTGGAATGTTATCAGTGCTTAATAAAATGCCCATGGGCTTCTTAAAATGAAAAACCTAAAAATAGTAAACAACGGAGTCTTCTTTCTTTCTCCATCTTCTTTCTATTCCAAACTGCAAAATGAAATGAGAGAAAATGAACAATTACACAGCGTTAACCAGCTCCAGTGACTTTCTAAACCTAAGAAAATAGTCTTATGTGTATCTACTGCATTTGTGTGCTTATGTCAACAAGCAGAGAAGAACATGTTTCCCTCTTGTAGCCTGCTGTGGGGACATCGGTCTTGTCCAAAAGGTCCACTGAGATATTTGGTTCACACTAAAAGGTCCTTGATATTGGGTCCTATCCAAAATGTCCAGGCTTAGAAAACATGCTGGGTTCAAACACCCCATAATGTTTATTTATCCTTCTGGTTTACAGGATTAATGCATGAAGAAATACCATGGTGTTTTATTGGTCCAATAATTATATTGTGGCTGTATTGCCTATGATAACCCTTCTTGCCTCAGTAGCCTAGCTGGTAATGGCTCATGGGGTTAGGAAGGTGAGTCAGGGTTTGAATCTTACAGAAGAGTGGAATTTAAATATCAAGGGCTTTTTGGTGTGGACCAAATATCTCCATGGATGTTTTGGACAGGACCAAATGTCCACCTATTGTAACCTGCACCCTTGGATATAGGGTGCTCCCGTGACCCATGGCTCCAGTCATGTGATCATACCAACCTTGTCTCCCTCTTGCCTAACACCATAAATGCTTTTCCTTCTCCTTGGAGGCCATTCTTGGATTTAAATTAGTCTCTCCACCTTAAAAGCCTGTGCTTATTCCACAAATGATGCTCCCTTACCCTTCCAGGCCCTAAGTTTCCATATCTCCTACATGAGAGGTTGTTATTAGGAAAATATGCAATTGTGAAAGTGCAAAAAGAGAGAGAAAATGTTGATCATTTAAATGTACTCAAAGGTAAGATAAACCTTGAGACTTAATTACCAATTCAGTGATAAACACTAATCATACTCTGAATTTCTTTTCTTTTGACTGTCACATAAAATACAAAAAATCTACAACCAAACCAATGTTTAAGTATTAATCATTAAACGTGGTCCTGCATGAAGTTCTCAACTTTTTGTTATTTTGAGTAGCCTTTGTCTCCTAGTTGGTACAGGAGACTGCATTTCTGTGGCCAAATGATGAAGCCCCAGCTAGTGCACAGCCCAGCTACTTCAGCTGCTGTATCTAGTAACATTAGTAAATGAAATACTGGTCTTAGACACTGATGCATCTGCCATATGTCAGTGATCTTTACAGGGAAAGGACAGAAGATCTCGTAAGACTGATGAGAAGCCATTAATGATATTTCAGTACATAATGTGTTTTATATTACTAGATATATAAGTATTCTATTTACATTTTAAGTACAGAAAATTGAATTTTTAAAACTAATTTTAAACAAACCTTCTTCTTAATTTACTGGGAGTATTAACAAAAATAAAGCTGTCAACCTGGCTGGTGTGGCTCAGTGGATTGAGTGCCCACCTGCGAACCAAAGGGTCCCAGGTTTGATTCCTAGTCGGGCCACATACCTGGGTTGCAGGCCAGGTCCCCAGTAGGGGGTGGGCAAGAGGTAACCACACACTGATGTTTCTCTCCCTCTCTTTTTCCCTCCTTTCCCCCTCTAAAAATAAATAAAATCTTTAAAATAAATAAATAAATAAAATAAAGCAGTCAGTAACAGGTAAATGCCAGGAATGGTTGGGTGATATTTAAAGCTACACACAGATACGTGGATTTTCCGGACCTGCTCTCTGCTGGATTCACATCCTTTCCAGGTCCTTCTTGTTCTCAATAAACTCTTCATTTTCTTCCTTAGTTTCAGCATCTTCGGTCTGTTCCTCAGTGTTTTCATACTGATATTTAGTTGTCTCTTTAGTAAAGAATAAGACAGACTTTAGAACCAGACATTCACAGAAAAAAAAATCCCATTTCATAACGAATGGAGATATCCAGTACTCCAGCCTCCAGAGAAGCAGGAGGATCCAAGTAATTAGGAAAAGAGCAACTAGGCTCCTTCATACTGGTTGATACAATACTCCCATGGCCCTCACATTTCTGCTACTTGATCGTTTTTACAGTGACATTATTTTTCCAGTAAGGCTGTAATGCTGATGACTTCTGGCACTCCAGAGAAGAAGGGATCAGAATCATCAGGGTCTAGGGCATTCTGTATGTTTTGGTCAGAACTTTCTTGTGAAAACATTTTTTGCTTCAGTGACAAATTGTATGGTGAAGCTCATGAGTTCCTCACCCCCCTCCCCCGAAAGTTTCATTTTTACAAAGTTCTCCCGTATCAGTTCTAATGTTTGGGGATCAACTTTCTAAGAGTCTGGACACTTTTAGAAGCCATTAACCCAACATGAAGTATGGTTCAAACATTTGCTTGTTCTTTTCCTTCAGTTTCCCTTCCCATGTGCTCCACCTATGCCCCCACCCCGGTTCCCTCCCAAACACCTGCCCCCTGGAACATTCGGACTTCCATCTGTGGGCCATGAACTGCACTGATGAACTCAGATCTCTTAGCAGAGGGCGGGAGAGGGCAAAGTATTTTTTTCTCTAGATGGGGAGGGTCATTATGGACTTGGGCTTCTCCTGGGACCCACTCAGCCTGCAGTGTGTTGAGGGCCCCCACCCACCGGAGTGAGTGTGACTGGCCACAGACCAGCTGTGTCCACCCGCCTTGGGGCCTCCCCAGTTCTGGGGCCTCGCCACCCTCGTGTCCACTCCACTCCCCATGCCTCACCCTCTGGGCCTTCAGCCTTCTGCGCAGGCTCCTCGACGTTGGCCTCGGGCTGGTCCTCACGTACCATGGCTGCAGCCCTCTCTCCGGAGCCCTCGGGCACCATAGCTGCGGCCCCCTCTCCGGAGCCCCAGGGCACCATTGCTGCGGCCCCCTCTCCGGAGCCCCAGGGCACCATGGCTGCGGCCCCCTCTCCGGAGCCCCAGGGCACCATGGCTGCGGCCCCCTCTGCGGAGCCCCAGGGCACCATGGCTGCGGCCCCCTCTCCGGCCCCCTCTCTCGAGGCCCGGGGCACCATGGCTGCGGCCCCCTCTGCGGAGCCCCAGGGCACCATGGCTGCGGCCCCCTCTGCGGCCCCCTCTCCCGAGCCCTGGGGCACCATGGTTGTGGTCCCCTCTCCCGAGCCCTGGGGCACCATGGCTGCAGCCCCCTCTCCCGAGCCCCAGGACGCTATGGTTGTGGTCCCCTCTCTCGAGCCCCAGGGCACCATGGTTGCGGACCCCTCTCCCGAGCCCCGGGGCACTGAGAGCATGCGGATCCCGCTCACATGAATGGGCATCTGAGACCTGGGCTGAACTACTCTTAAACGGCGGCGAGGAGGCACGATGATGTGGTCGTTATAGTATAGGCGGTGAAGCATTGTGCGTACTAGGTCCAGGAACATGAGGCGGGGTGCTCGACGTCCTACGTGCTGCTCCCCATCGTGTGCCGGCGCCATGTTGTAATCCTCCCCGATGACACCTCCCTCTGGGACTCGGGCTGCCGCGACTTCCTCATCAAGACCGCCCACGGCCCCTGCAACTCCGGCCTCCCCTGGCCCGGTCCCTGTCTCGGTCCGGGCCTCGGCCTGGGCCTCACCCTGGGCCCCGCCTTCGGCTTCGCCCAGGGCCTCGACTTCAGCCTCGCCCTCGCCCTCGCCCTCGCCCTCCTCATTCCCGTGGGGCCCAGAGTCGGGAATCACTGCGTCCTCAGCTCCCACCTCCCAGACCCCAGCTCCCGGGTCGTCCGCGGGGTTCTCCTGGCCCCCCAGGGCAGGGTTTCCCTCACCAGTGTCAGACATGGCACCAGACAGTACCTCAGCCGGGCAGCGATCAGGCTGTGGCATCAACGGCCAAAATGGCGGCCACCAAGAGGAGGCCTTAGGCAGTGGGGCCTGACGTGTGGTGGGCCCGCGGCAGAAGAGCAGCTGTTGAGGGGAAGACAATTTCTGTTGGTGCCTAAAGAGGACTCAGAACCGAAAGGCAAGGGGCAGATGTCAGGAACCACCTACCAAGGCTTCACCAGATGATGGTGGAGAGTGGCAGGGCGGGTTGGGGGGGTGGGGGCGTTGGTTCCAGAAGAGTCAACAGAGGGCCGTGTCCTCTCATCACAAACATCAAGCTCATTGGCTGAGAAGCAAAGATTGACATGCTATGTGTCCAATGAATGGCCAAGGCCCTTAGATTCTAGGGTGGCTCACAAGGGCCTCTTTTGTTCTTTGCGGTTTTAGGGTCCTGAGCTACCTTTAGGTACACACAAGTCCTGCTCTTTTAATTTTGTGATTGTTTGAAAAACTATAGTTGTCAGGCATGGAGGCACCCTGGATTAGTGACACTTATTCTATAAAGCACTGATTTTTAACTGATGTGCAGCAAGAATTTTTAAAACATGCAATACCTGACTATTTAGTCAAGGGCACTGACCTCTTTTCCTTAGGATTGTCAAGTGAAAATGATAACCAACACAACAATAGCCGTCCAATGTGAATAAATCAAAATTATACATATTTTTGGTCATGTCAGCAAAAAATATAATTTTTGGTGTGCCACAGAATTTTAGTAATTAGTTTATGTGTGCCACAAGATGAAAAGGTTGAAAATTGCTGCTGTAAAGGGCAGAGAGTAAACATTTTGGGTTTGAGAAAACTCAGAGGTACATTTGAAACCACCATGTACATACTTATATAACAAGAGGGAAAACAAATTTTGACAAATATTTTATTGTTGATACTAAAAATATACTAATTGCATACAAATTTTTTATAATAAATATATATTAATGAGAAGAGTGGAATTCTTTTGGGAGACTAACATTTTCCTTAATTGGGATTCAAAGTCAGTGTTCTCTATCAAAATTGATTACATATGTTGATCTGTTGACCTGTAATGAGGTTTTACATAGTTTATCTTTCTAAAGAATACACTGAATATTTTTAAAGGTTTTAAAAAGCATATTCAATTAGTATGCAGCTTTTTCTCATTTATATAACAGATGCATTTTCATCTGTTTGAGTACAGCAAAGGGTTAGAATCTGAATCAATTTATGATTTCAGAGATGTGCTTTTTCAAAAATGTATTCTATAGAATTTACTTCACTGCTACTACCACTGGCCCTTTAAATTAGCAAAGTACAGATAGTATCATCCCTTAAAATTGTCTTTAAACACTAGCATTTTAGTTGAAATACAGGTAAAAACCTAGAAATTCCTGATACTATACCTGGACTTTGTCTTAATTAAATGTAGCGTTGAATTATACAACAAAACTTTTACAATTTTCTTTATCCTTGGAGCAGAGGAAAAGAGAGAAAGGGGAGGCAGAAATATGGTTGCAGTATTTAAGAGCTGAATAGGAGAACAATGAATCTCTCATAATGCCAACAACTGCATAATGAAGAAAACCATGTATCCTATCAATTTTATAATTCATTTTGGATCAGTAAGTTAGGTTCCCCTCTATGTATCTCAATTAACTCAAACCACATACCCTCCAAAATACAAAGATAAACTCAATTGGTATTTCCTAAGTTGAAGACCAAACATCAGAGAGAATCCCTCCCTCCAACAAATTTTGATATGATTTCACCAAAGTAGAAATCTAACACTTAAATATGAAATCTCTTGCCCAAGTAACAAACTGCAGCTGTTATCATATTACCCGGTGTAGTCACTATATGTATTACATATGAAATCAAACCCAGCATTAAATATGCTGGCACAATTCTGCTGTGAATGATGATAGCAGTGACGAGTTTAGTGAAACGGGACTATGTTTAGTCCAAGAAGAATAAGGGGGAAAATGTGAAAGCAACTAGAAAGCTAACAAAGAGACAGGCATTTTCTAACCAGGAAAGGTAATTTTAAACATACAAATATGCCCTGGCTGGTGTGACTCAGTGGATTGAGCACCGGCCTGCAAACCAAAGGGTCACTGGTTTGATTCCCAGTCAGGACACAGGCCTGGGTTGTGGGACAGGACCCCAGTGGGGGGCACCTGAGAGGCAACCACATATTGATGTTTCTCTGTCTCTTTCTCTTTCCCTTCCCATAACAATAAATAAGTAAAATATTAAAAAAATAAACAGAAATATAAAAATAAAATTATTCTCTTATTCCTCCTGTGTGGAATTAATATGAATCATTTATTTTATATATCAAATAAGAACAGAGCTAAGTAATCCAACTCTACTACAGCATTATAAAAATCATCCCATCTCCTCACTCACCACCAAAGGACCTCCTCACTGTTGGCACACCCTGTCACTGCTCTGCAGAAATGCTTTGATTACACATAGCCCTTTACCAGATTAGGCCAGTGTCCAGGGCACTGGCTCTTCATCTCACTTGGGCTTATTCCAAAGATGTAAAATTTGGTGCAGATGCCTGAGCCTCAATGCTATAGACCTTTGTTTAGCTGATTCTGTAGCTGTAAATATGGGGCCAAAGGGAAAAAAACAGTGATTATTGAACAGAGTTTGGGAAGTCCCAAAGTAACAAAAGATGGTGTGATCATTGCAAAGTCCACTGACTTAAAAAATAAATATAAAAATATTGGCGCTGAAATGTTCAAGCTGTTGCCAACAACAAATAAAGAGGTTGGGGGTGGCACTACTGCTACTGTACTGGCACACTCTTTTGCCAAGGAAGGCTTTGAGAAGCTTAACAAAGGTGCTAATCCTGTGGAAATCAGGAAAGGTGTAATGTTAGCTGCTGATGCTGTAATTTCTGAATATAAGAAACAGTCTAAATCTGTGAGAACCCCTGAAGACATAGTTCAGCTTGCTACAATTTCTGCAAGTGGAGACAAAGAAATTAGCAACATCATTTCCAATGTAATGGAAATGATTGGAAGAAAGGGCATCACCACAGTAAAGGATGGGAAAACACTGAATGATGAATTAGAAATGATTGAAGGCATGAAGTTTGAAGTTATATTTCTCCATACTTTATTAACACAGCAGAAAGTTAGAAATGTAAATTTCAAAATACCTATGTTCTATTGAGTAAAAAGAAAATTTCTAGTGTTCAATCCACTAACCCTGCTCTTGAAATTGCCAATGTTCATTGTAAGTCCTTGGTCATAATTGCTGAAGATGTTGGTGAAGAAGCTCTAAGTACACTTTGTCTGAATAGGCTAAAAGTTGGTTATAACGGTCAAAGCTCCAGGTTTTGGTGACAATAGAAAGAAACACCTTAAAGACATGGCTGACTTCCAGCCAAGATGGAGGCATAGGTAGACACACTGTGCCTCCTCGCACAACCAAAATTAAGGACAACAAAAATTTAGAAATAAAAAAGCAAGCAGAACAGATAGAAAAATTGAATTGTATGGAAGTCCGACAACGATTCACCCACACTGGTAAGAGGGGCGGAGTCAGTGGCCAGGGGAGGAGGATCCTGGCAGGAAAAAGCAGTGGCTAGTGGTCCCAGACAAGCAGACAGCAATTGGCACACCCCAGGCATGCAGGCGGTGGTTAGCAGACCCCGGGCACAGGGAGGCAACAAGCGGACCCAGCGATGCACGCAAAGCAGCTGACCGCGGTCACACATTCGCACGCAGATAAACTGGGTGAAAACGGGCAGTGAGATAGACTGTGCAACCCAGGGCCCCAGCACCAGGAAATAAAGCCTAAAAGCACTGATTGAAAACACCTATGGGGGTTGAGGTGCCGGGAGAAACTCCTAGCATCACAAAGGGGACTGAAATCACAAAGGGGACCAAGAAAGAGCAGAGCAAGCGCCATTGTTCCCTCTCTGACCCTGCCCCCACATACAGCATCACAACTCAGCAACTGGGTTGCCCCTCCTTAGTGAACACCTAAGGCTCCACCCCTCATATGTAACAGGTTCGACCAGACCAAAAAAAAAAAGAAAAAAAGAAAAGAAAGAAAGAAAAAGACTCAAACGAAAGAACAAATCAAAGCATCAGAGCCAATACTTCTAAGTGACCAAGAGATAGCCAACCTATCAGATGCACAGTTCAAAGCACTGGTGATCAGGATGCTCACAGAATTGGTTGATTTTGGTCACAAATTAGATGAACAAATGAAGGCTACACTACGTGAAATGAAGGAAAATGCACAGGGAACTCACAGTGATGGGAAGAAAACTGGGACTCAAGTCAATAGAGTGGACCAGAAGGAAGAAAAATAACCAAACAGAAAAGAATGAAGAAACAAGAATTCAAAAAAATGGGGAGAGGCTTAGGAACCTACAGGACATCTTTAAACGTTCCAACATCCAAATTATAAGGGTACCAGAAGGAGAAGAAGAAGAGCAATAAGTACAAAACTTATTTGAACAAATAATAAAGGAGAACTTCCCCAATCTGGCAAAGGAAATAGACTTCCAGGAAGTCCAGGAAACTCAGAGAGTCCCAAAGAAGTTGGACCCAAGGAGAAACACACCAAGGCACATCGTAATTACATTACCCAAGATTGAAAATTAGGAGAGAATCTTAGAAGCAGCAAGAGAAAAGGAGACAGTTACCTGCAAAGGAGTTCCCACCAGACTGTCAGCTGATTTCTCAAAAGAGACCTTATAGGCAAGAAGGGGCTGGAAAGAAGTCTTCCAAGTCATGAAAGTCAAGGACCTACATCCAAGATTGCTCTATCCAGCAAAGCTGTCATTTAGAGTGGAAGGGCAGATAAAGCTGTTCTCAGATAAGGTCAAGTTAAAGGAGTTCATCATCACCAAGCCCTTATTATATGAAATGTTAAAGGGACTTCTCTAAGAAAAAGAAGATAAAAAATGGGACAGTCAAAAGACAGCGAACTCACAAATATTAACAATGACACCCAAAACAAAAGCAAACTAAGCAAACAGCTAGAACAGGAACAGAAACACAGAAATGGAGATCACATGGAAGGTCAGCAACAGGGGAGTGGGAGGAGGAGAGAGGGGGAAAAGGTACAGAAAATAAGTAGCATAGACGATAGAGAGAAAATAGACAGGGGGAGGGCAAGAATAGTATGAAAAATGTAGAAGCTAAAGAACTTATGACACATGGACATGAACTAAAGGGGGGGAATGTGGGTGGGAGGGGGTGTGCATGGTGGAGGGGAATGAAGAGGGGAAATGGGACAACTGTAATAACATAATAAAATATATATATATATTTTTAAAAAGATATGGCTGTTGCTACTGGTGGTGCAGTGTTTGGAGAAGGAGGATTGACTTTAAGTCTTGAAGATGTTCAGCCTCATGAATTAGGAAAAGTTAGAGAGGTCATTGTGACCAAAGATGATGCCATATTTTTGAAAGAAAGAGGTGGCAAGGCTCAAATTGAAAAACATATTCAAGAAATGAAGCAGTTATATATCATAACTAGTGAATATGAAAAGGAAAATTAAATGAACGTCTGGCAAACTTTAAGACAGAGTAGCTGTGCTGATGTTTGGTGGGACAAGTGATGTTGAAGTGAATGAAAAGAAAGACAGAGTAACAGATGCCCTCAATGCTATACAAGCTGCTACTGAGGAAGGCATTATTCTGGGAGGGTTTTGTACCCTGCTTCTGTGCATTCCAACTTTGCACCAAACTCCAGCTAATGAAGATAAAAAATTGTTATAGAAATTATATAAAGAGCAATCAAAATTCCTTCAATCATCATTGCTAACTAAGAATGCATGTGTTGCAGGATTCTTGATAGTTGAGAAAATTATGCAAAGTTCCTCAGAAGTTGGTTATGATGCTATGCATTGCAATTTTGTGAATATGGTGGAAAAAGGAATCATGATTCAACTCAGGTTGTAAGAACTGCTTTACTGGATGCTGTTGGAGTGACCTCTCTGTTAACAACAGCAGAAATTGTAGTCACAGAAATTCCTAAAGAAAAGAAAGGCCCTGGGATGGATGGGACGGGTGGAATGTGAGGTGGCATGTTCTAATCTTAGAATAGTACCTTACCATTATTAATGAGAATGGTGAGGGGAAGCTCAAGGCAGTGCTACCTATAACTTCAGAGATGTCAGTTAAAGGAAATGATGGAAGGAAAGTCTGGCTGATGTTTAAGAAAATCATTATAACTATCAGTTACTGGTTTCAGTTGACAACATACAATGGTTTACTGCTGTCATTGTCCATGCCTACAGATAATTTATTTTGTATTTTTGAATACAAATACATTTGTACATTCCTGATAACTAAGTAAAAAAGCCATGTACCAATGTACTGCTTTCAGCTTAAGTCACTGAGGCATTTTTACTACTATTTTGTTAAAATCAAGATTTTAGTGCTTGCCATTCCAATGAGAAGTTAGAAAGCAGCCTTTCTGTGGAGAGTAAGAATAACTGTGTACAAAGTAGAGAAATATTGTTATGTGACCATTGTGTAATAGTATTTATTCAAAGTTAAAAATATAAATCATCCCTTCACTTCAGTGTAAGATTTAAATGTATCTAATACAAATGTATCTAAATAACAATACATTGTTATTTAAAATGTAGTAATATTGCTTGCTGCCCTGTCAAGTACTTGCAGTCTCTACAAAGGTCTCACTGCAATACTGGTTGTTCCAGTAGTTTTATCAAAATAAATAATTTAAAAAATAGAGTATTTAAAAACAAATCAAATGCCACAGAAACTGTAAATTCAAATCAAATTTTACCTATTTAAATATTATATTTGCCTCCTGCTAATAAACCTTTATTTATTCCATTCAAACTGAGCAATAAATCTTCCATACTGAAGGATCTTCTTTACCCAATTAATTTGGAGCAAAACACCAACATAATTAGTAAAGAAAAATGTAGGGTTTAACACACCATTTTAATCTGTTTTTAAGTATTTTGAAAGATTAAAAGTGTTTAAAGTTTGTAATTCCTAATAGGAAAACGTTATCTGAATGAGTACCCTAATGGAAAATCATTACAAAAATGATACAACTGCATTTGATAGAGGAGTGGGGATTTTCTTCAAAGCTTTCTTCATGAGAAGGTCAGAGTTAAACTGGTTTGTATTTTGCGACATCCACTGGGTGATCTAAGTTGTTTTCCCTTCAGCAAGGGCTTTATTTGTTAGAAGGGCATTGTGCTTTACCTCTATATTTGGCTGACAAGTTACTGATGAGATTCATAACCTTGGGGTTGCTCTGATTTTTGACATATTTTCTGGGTTCTGGGCCACATCCTGGAAAGCTACCATAACTTCTGGATCCTGCATGGATTCAAGAACCTCTGGATCACTAAGAATTTCATGGAGCCCAGGCATTACTGCCATTCAGGTATGCCTCCTCCCATTTTAGGCATTCCTCCAGGAAAACTACCAGTCATTCTCCCAGGAAAGCACCCAGAAAAGAGCTATACTGAGGTCCTGGTTGTCCTTTGGCTTCTTTCTCCCTCTTGGCCCTATCCTTTTGTCAGGAGTTTTCTTAACCCTTTCCACTGTTTGATCTCTTGCACTTCTCATTTCTGCCCATACTTTCTCTGATGTTCTGCAATTTTGGGGGCCCTTGGTTGAACTTCTGCCATCATTGCATTAGCATCTTCATTATAATCCAATTATATGCAAGGTGAAGATCATGGGCTGCTTCTTCCCAATGGCCCAGAAGTCTGTGTGCTTTCCCTCATCACTTGTAAGGCTGAGCTGAATCAGGACTTTTTCCAATAGTTTTGTCACAGTCTCCAATGGCAGTATTTGGCTTCTTTAATTTGATGAAGACACTGGCTCTCTTGGCATACAGAATGGCCAAGTGAAGATTCAGCTTGATAGCATCTGTGAACAAGTCAATGGTTTTCTGTAGTTCACCATAATTTAGGGCATCAATGGCAGTCACTTTTTAAAAAATATTTTATTTATTTATTTTTAGAGAGAAGGAAAGGGAGGGAGAAAGAGAGGGAGAGAAACATCAATGTGTGGTTGCCTCTTGCACTCCCTGCACCAGGGAACCTGGCCTGCAACCCGGGCATGTGCCCTGACTGGGAATCAAACCAGTGACCCTCTGCTTCGTAGTCCAGCGCTCAATCCACTGAGTCACACCATCCAGGGTGGCAGTCACTTTTTAAAAAATTATTTGCCCAATCCATCATATCTTCTGTTATGTCTATATTTCCATCTCCCATTTTTTGAAATGAATCAGTATCTGTTTCAATTACACTTTCATTGTCAGTTTCTAGATCACTTTCCTCACTTAATGATTCTTCTGTCTTTATGTTCTGCTCTACCACCTTACTATCTGTTTTTCCTTCCCTGATATTTTCTTCTGATTTAGATTTATGAGTAGCAGGTGGTATTTTACCAACTCCCTCCACCTGCTCTTCACCCACTCCCTCAGGAAGACATTTCCTCAGTGTGCAGAATGCTTGGATTCTGCTTATAGATTTTTCACTATGGCTCAAAGTTTCCTCACTCTGTGAGAGTCCGTGGTTGTGAAGCTGGGGAAGGCTGCTAGTACGGTTGAGGCTGCAGCCTGTTTCTAGACCACAGCGCTAGCTCTACATCACCATGTAAAAGGGGCTTACATAGTTTATCTTGCAAATATCTTTTCACATAGATATTGGAAAATATTGATATCAATCCATGAGATAGATACTTCCAAAAACTGACATCAATCCACATGCATATGTTTTTTATATTTTATTTCTCAATTATAGTTTATATTAAATATTATTTTTATTAGTTTCAGGTGCACAGCATAGTGGTTACATCATGTAAAATATACTTTACAAAGTGTTCCTCCCGATATTTCCAGTACCCACCTAGCACCATACATAATTATCACAATATTATTGACTATATTCCCTATGCTGCACTTTACATCCCCATGACTGTTCTGTAACTACCAATCTTAATCCCTTCACCTTTTTCACCCAGTCCTCAAAAACCCTTGCCTCTGGCAACCATCAGTTTATTCTCTGTATCTATGAGTCTGTTTCTCTATGTCTGTATCTATGAGTCTGTTTGTTTATTTTGTACTGTAGATGCCACATGTAAATGAAATCATATGGTGTTTTTCTTTTTCTGACTTATTTCACTTAGCACAAGCATATGATTTTTTAAGATAATGCAGATTTTTTAAAAAGATTATCTTTCTTTCTTTCTTTCTTTCTTTCTTTCTATATGAGAGAGGGGAGGGAGAAAGAGAGGGAGAGAAACATCAGTGTGTGGTTGCCTCTCGAGTGCCCCCAACTGGGGACCTGGCCGACAACCCTGGCATCTGCCCTGATTGGGAATTGAACCCATGACCTTTGGTTTGCAGGCCAGCACTCAATTCACTGAGCCACACCAGTCAGGGCAAGCATATGATTTTAACTGAGCATATTCATTTCTTGGATGTTATTTATACAGTTCTGTTAGATTTTCCTCTTGATATTTGCCTTTTAACAGGTCATTACCTTATAAATTTAATCACTTCCAACTGAAATTCATGTGGAAGCTCCTCAATTGCACAGTTAAGTGGTTGTGAAATATGGAAATTTCCTTTGTACTTTCATAGAAGTCTGAAAAAACTGCTGGAAGTATTGTCTGAACTTGGATCTATATTCACTGCAAATCTGCATGGGAATAGAGATCTTGCTCCTTATTTTAACTTCTGACAGCATGAGAAACATATACATCAACCAGACAGTACTTTAATTTGAATGATTTTTGTTGTCATTGAAATGACTCTACCACAGTATAAGCTTTGTATATAACCACTCTTTGCATTGTAATTGTGCATTGAATTGATTAAGAAATATTATCAAGCTTACAACAAAAGCATATTTTCAAAGCCATTCAGTGTTGAATAAGGAGATTTGAAGGAGATTTTGTGAATCAAAATAATTCAGTCTCCACCTTGAGCTCAAAAAATCACACACACATGCACACACACACACCTTTACCACTGCGAAGCAATAGAATTGCTCTGTGATAGAGCAAGGAAGAATACCCAACTTCTATTTCTGACAAAAGTACACAGAACTGTGATAGTTATGTTAATGAGAGTGAATGAAGTTCCCCATTGATACTATTGGCTGAATAACACATGAGAGAGTCAATTATTGTCTGCAGTGCAACTGCTGATAAAGAATATAATGAATAATCACGATAGTTAAATACCTTACATTTTTACAAGTTTCGTATATTTGTCCATGAACCCATTTTCTGCTTCATACATATTTTTTTCATACACCATCAACTGGAACACCTCTTATCAGATTCCACTTCAGGTTATACTAAGTGTTTTTTTCAACTTCTTCCAAACTATTCTCCCGGAAGTAGTTCCAAGCAGACTGTTCATAGATACTAAGTCTTTAGTCTCTTTAAACTCATCAGTCACCAACCTTTCAGTACTGGTCTTTTTACTCCTGTCACTGTCAAATTCCTCGGATGACAAGTATGACATTTTTGATGTTTTGTTAGTAAAAGTATAACTAGGACATTCTCAGACAAGTATTGAGATTCAAAGTTCTCCTAAGTAAATAAAAATTCTAATTGGCTGTCTGACTACATCTCTCACATTTCTTGAAGAAAGCCCACAGCTCTGTCACTTGGCATCCCAAGAAAGAGCTCGTTAGGAAGCTGCCAATAAAAAATATGGCTACGACTTAAATGATAAACTAAATCTGATGGATTTAACTGATATCTTCAGAGCAATTCACACCAAAGCAGTAGAATATACATTCTTTTCAAGTGCGCATGGAACACTTTCTAGGATAAACCACAGATTAGGACACAAAACAAGTTTCAATAAATTTAAGAACATTGAAATCATATCAAGCATCTTCTCTGACCATAATGCTATGGAACTAGAAATCAATTACGAGGAAAAAAAAACTGAGAAACACATAAAGACATGGAGGCTAAATAACATGTTACTAAACAGTGAATGAATTAACAATTAGATCAAGAAAGAACTCAAAAGATATCTTGAAACAAATGAAAACGAGAGCACAACAACCCAAAATATATGGAACATGAAAGTAGTCCTAAGAGCGAAATTCCTAGCGTTACAGGCCTACCTCAAGAAACAAGAAAAATCTGAAATAAACAATCTATCTTTACACTTAAAGGTACTAGAAAAAGAACAACAAACAAAGCCCAAAGTAAGTAGAAGAAAGCAAATAATAAAGATCAGAGAAGAAATAAATAAAGCAGAGTCTAAAAAAATACAAAAGATCAATGAAACCAAGAGGTGGTTCTTCGAAAAGGTAAACAATAATAACAAACCTTTAATGAAACCCATCAAAAAAAAAGGAGAAAGGACCCAAATAAATAAAATCAGAAACAAAAGAGGAAAGGTAACAACTGACACCACAGAAAAATGATAAGAAATACAATTTACAATACTTTATTGAAATAAGCCAGTTAGAGAAAGACAAATACCATATGACTTCACTTATATGTGGAATATAATGAACAAAATAAACTAACAAACAGAATAGAAACAGACTCATAAATACAGAGAACAGATTTACAGCTGCTAGAGGGGAGGAGGTTTGGGGAACTGGGTGAGAAATGTGAAAGGATTAAGCAAAAAAAGAAAAAATAAAACTACATAGACACAGACAATACTATGGTGATTACTAGAGAGAAAGGAGTTGGGGAGAGGTAGAAAGGATAAAGTAGAGATAAATGATGATGGATGAAGACTTGCCTTTGGGTGGTTAACACACAAAACAATATACAGATGATGTGTTATAGAATTGTACATCTGAAACCCATATTATTTTATTAACCAATGTCACCCCAATAAATTCAATAAAAATAAAAAATTATGGCCATGAAATCACAAAAATTAGTGTGACTAACCATATCAGAGCTGAGGAAGCTAGTGGCTAATTCACATATAAGGAACAGTAGTACCAATATAATGCTAAAACAGTGCCTTAGTCCATACGATAAAAAGTGATCTTTCATTTAAGTCCATGCTACCTCCAAGTAAGTTCCTAACTCTTCTCCCCAATTTAACAATAACCAGTACATCTCTTAACACTATCAAAGTCAAATCTCTGTGGCAGCTAAATCAAAGACATTCAAGGAACTTGGACAAACCATTGTCAAAATATTTGGTAATAAATATCCACAGTTGGTAGAAATGCATGAGGGATATTTGAGCCTTTATATAGTTTATGCAATTTCTCTTTGTGGTATTGATATTTTACTGTCAGTAGGCCGGCTAGCAAAAACAAGTACTTTATTCATGAGTGAACACACCACTTTACTACTTCCAATTAGTCAAAGAGTTTCTCTACCTCTTATGATCAAAGATAAGAAGCCTGGCAATAGTTCTATGGACTTATTCAGAAAAACCCAGTGCTATGGACTCTGCCCTTCATAAAAGCAATATATTAAGAGAGTCCCAAAAACACAATGTAAAAAAAAAAAAACCAACAACAACTGAGCATTGACTCCTCAACTAAACAACAACTTAGCAATTTTAATAGTATCTGTTGACTCATGAAACTGCAGGACATACACTGCAGATCCTAGTCATTCAACTATTCACCAAGCATGTATTGACTACTTACTATATGCCTGGAGTTGTGCTAGTGAGTGCCTATTTATAGATGCCTTAACACTCATTATTTGTTCTAGTTCATGATCTAGAAGGTTAGACAGACATGTGGACTATGATGACAAAGATGTCAAGTGCTAAAACAGGGATAGACACAAAGTGCTGTGACATGGAGAAAGAATGATTAACTGGGAGGGGGGAAGAAGTGGATTGATGCCTGGGAAGGTGCTCAAGAACAGGTGTTTCACCTGGATCCTAAGGGATTACTAGGAGTTTGCCTAGCAATGAAGGATGGCAGGGCAAGTGGGGGTACACTGCAGGTAATGGAAAGAGAATGCATAGTGGAAGAGATGTGTATATGTATGTGTAAGTAATTGTCCAGGGAATGAAGTCTCCAGCTTGGGCAGAGTGGCAAATGGGCTTGGAAAACAGACTGAGGTAATAATTAGTACTACTAATAATTAACCATTACTACTAATCATTATTAGGAAGAAAATCTTCTATCTCCTGTATAAACACACACTCTTCTTTGTGCCATCATTTCCTTTCCCTCCCATCCTCTTCACGTTCTATCTGAACTGATCAACTTTATTCATTAAATCATGCATTTATGCATCTACCAAATTTACCGGGGACCTTCTAATGTAGCAATGTCATGTCCCATTGGAACTGTCATTTGTATCTGTTTGTTTAACACATGAAACTAAAAATGGTAAAACTGCCCATGGTCCCCATCCTAGTGTCTTCCCATCATCATTCTTGTGCCCCCTTTTTAAATCCTCACCCAAGGATATTTTGTATTGATTTTAGATAAAAGAGGAGAGAGAGAGAGAGAGAGAGAGAGAGAGAGAGAGAGAGAGAGAGAGAGAGAGAGAGATGAGAAACATCAATTGGTTGCCTTCCGTATGTGTCATGACAGGAGATCCATACCTGCAACCCAGGTATGAGCCCTGACCTACAACCTTTTGGTGTATGGGATGACACTCCAACCAACTGAACTGCCCTGCCAGGACATTCTTATGCCCCTTTTGAGGGGTTGGCTAAGACCTGTGGAAGACAGGCCCTCCAAGCTGCACACAGTGTTGGTGCTCTGATATATCTGCCAAGACTGTATTTATATTCAATCATTTGCTTTTCAGTTGTCCCCTCCAGTTATCAGCAAGACTGAAAAACAACACGATGGCTGCTGTTAATCATGATGTCTCTGGTAAAGAATTTTGCACCTGAAGCCTCTTATTTGTGCAGGGAGACCAAACTGGGTACTGGGCTTGCCATGCAGAAAACTGTTTTCATGAAAAATTACTGCTATGAAATGATGGGCATGAAGAAGACCCCAGAGGAGATGGTCCTTTCACAGAGAGGAAGCAAGTTATCTCTCTAGGTGGTTGGAGTTGGCTCTAGGTGCCTGGGAGGTCGAACTAGTTGGTACCATCAAACAAAGAAGAAAAGAAAAGGTGGATGTTCCTCCAGGAAAATACCTGAAGCAAAACAGGGAAATTCTTCCAGCTGCGACCTTGGAGCTTTCTTCATGGCAAGTATGTGGCCCAGAAGTCTGTGGGAGAGTCACCAGGGCCTCAGTCATTTGCCTGAGGCTGCCCAGGATTGCAGATCCAGCTAGGAGGTCCCACTCTGTATCTCTGGTGTGCAGTTGGTGCCTGACCTCCATATCCAATCATCTACCTATGACTGCTGATTGGTATCCAAGCCAGGAAGTTAGCACAATTTAGGATTTCAGATTTCCTTAGGTAAAGGTTCCCTTTTTCCCCTGTCAGTCAACAAAAGCAGCCAAGTCTTTTTCCTTTCCAGACCTGTCATCAGGATCAGAGTGAGACAGGGAAAGACCCAAGGCTACAACAACCCGAAGAGATTACCATTTAATATCAGCATGGCAGGGGTCACTCCCCGAAGACCAATCTAAAACTCTCTTTTACAGCCTGTCTTGAATTCACTGCCTCCAGGAAGACTTCTTTTCTGTATTTGTTCCCCCGCCCCCACCATCACACCCACAAGCTCTCCTGAATTACAGTGATATGTGTAGATATTATTTGTTAGCTCTTTTAAAAAAACCAAAGACCTTTGTGGGGGAATGTACAGACCCTCAAGTTTGTAGCACCCATGCTGTCTTTACATAGGTAGGTAGGTGTTTGTGATAGAACCACAGGGCTTTGGAATCCCCATCAGTGTCAATGGTGTTTCTCGCCTGCCTGCCTAGGGCAGACTGTCTACAAAAGGCTTTTGCATCACCTCTTTCCTTCTCTCCTTGGATCCTCTGCATGACTGGCCTCCAGTGAGGTTTCTGCTCTTGTGGCCGGTTATGATGCCTGTGGTGCTGGGATGCCCGGGATGATGAAGGATTGCACTGCCCTATACTGCCATGCCCCCACCGAGAATGAAACTGTTCCCTGTCCCCCCACACCACTGGAAGTGACTAGGCTTGTTGTTGGCTTGGCTGTGGGTGCTCCCCAAAGAGAAGCACCCACATGATGGTGCCATCTCCCTACAGGAGCCAAGACCCTGGGGCTAAGAGCACAGGGTCCTCAAGTTGAGCACCTCCTGTACTTTGTGGAAGCCACAGGAGGAGCAGGGGACCATCTCTCAGAACTTGACCTTGCCTCCCATGTCTCAAGGGGTCACTGCACAGGGCCTGTGCCTGGGAGTCCAGCCCCTGGGAGTGGGGTGCAATGTCAGGGCTCCATCCTTCCTGTTGAGCAGGAACTGCAGCCCTGCTGGGCCCTGGTCCTGGGTGAGTTGACACCAACAAGGGCCTCTTTGCACTTAAAGGCTTGCCCAGCTTCTGGGGTTTATGTTTTTTTTTTTTTTTCTAGGCTCAGTTGTCCTCCCTAAGCTACAGCTTGTTCATTATTCCTGGTGATTTTAACATTCACATGGACTACATATTTCACATCTTAGACTTTCACTTCCATTGACTTCTTTATTTGGCATTTTCTACAACCTTGCATCAGACACTCACCTCTATAACATGATCCACACTAGACGGTTTCATCAGAAACTGTACCATTTTGAAATTTCCTAGTCCAATCATCAGAGAAATGCAAATTGAAACCACAGTGAGATACCATCTCTAACCTGTCAGAATGGCTACCATCAGTATATCAACAAACAACAAGTGCTGGCAAGGATGTGGAGAGAGGGGAACCCTTTTGCACTATTGGAATAATATTTGTACAATCTGTATTGCACAACACAAATTGGTGCAGCCATCGTGGAAAGCAGCATGGAGATATCTCAAAAAATTAAAAATAGATCTGCTTTTTGACCCAGAGATCCCATTTCTGGGAATATATCCAAAGGAACCCAAAACACTAATTCAAAAGAACATAAGTACCCCTAGGTTCATTGCAGGGTTATTTACAATCACCAAGATATGGAAGCAGCCCAAGTGCCCATTGATAGATGAGTGGATAAAATAACTATAGGGAAGTTATGCATGGAATACTACTTGGCCATAAAAAAAGAAAATTTTATCCTTTGAGACAGTATGGCTGGACCTGGAGAAGATTATGCTAAGTGAATGTGAAATCTAATGAACAAACTGAACTAACAAGAAAAATAGAGACAGACTCATAGATAGAGAGCAGGATAATAGCTAAGTGGAGGGGGAGTTAGGTGGGGTGGAGGGATTGAGCAAAAATGAAAAAGGACTCATGGACATAGACAACAGTGTGGGGATTGCTGGGGGTGGGGTATAAGGGGATTAAATGGTAATGAAAAACATGTAATAAAAATATTAAAAAAGAAAGTTTGCAGTATAGTGCTACAGTTCTTCAATCCCATCAGATTACTTCTTCAATCCATTAATCCTACCACTTTTTTACTCTTCATCTGACCACTGTTTCTCCATTTGCCTCCTTACCCAGTTTGGAGTCCATCCATTTGTTATTGTTATAATCACTGTGGTAGGCAAAATAAGGTTCCCTCCCCAAGATGTCCACATCCTCATCCCTGTAATCCTGTGAATATGTTAGGTTACATGGCAAAGGGGAATTAAGGTTGCAGATGGAATTAGTGTTGCTAATATTGGAGGAAGCCCCTCAGGTAGATCTTCTGAACAGTAACTAGAGTGCTTTTGTTAAAATATAACTCAGATTCTTTCACTCATTCTACTAAAAACCTTCACTGGGCTTCTCACAGATTAAATAAGATACAAACTTCTTATTCTACCATATAAGACCCTGTGTGATCTAACCTCTGCCTGCCACTCATCTCATAGTTTCTAGAACACATGAAGTTCTTTCTTACCCATGTGATTCCATATACTTGAAGTTGGCTATGGGAAGAGTTGTAGGAGGGCCTTTGGTTCTATACTTCTATGTAAGAGTGTACAGATTATTTCCTACACAATGGTATCCATTGTAGAATGGACTGAAATTTAGCCCACAATCTATTGTCAGAGCTGTGCATCCTTGTATAGTGCTGTAATTTTCTGGAGAAACAGCTTTATCTCTTGACTCCAAAGTGCCAGTGAACACTTAGTGCAAGTCAGGAGAGCTGTGTATGAACAGGGGTGTTAATTTTTCTTTCAGAACAAAGGCATTCTGAGGGCTGGCAGAGACTGTGCTTCAACTCCTCCCACAGCTGACTTCTCATTAAGTCTCAGCTTCAGTGTCACGTCCTCAAAGAGGCCTTCTCAAACCTGTCATTATCTTTCTCAGTGCCATGTCTATTTCCTTCATAGAACTTATCACCATCCCTAAGTATAGATTTGTCTGTCTGTCTTCCTCACTGTAACTTCTATGAGAACAGAGATCTTGTCTGTCTTGTGTGATGCTGAATCTCTACCCGCTTAATACACAATTACCCACTGAGAAGTGGCAGTTGACAAGAAAGAAGAAAACTCCTGATGGGAGAATACAATAAACAAAGAGGGTCTCACTTACCACTTTGCCCAGGTGTCTCTACCATCCTGATTGGCATATGAAAAATTTTCCTTTTATAAGGAAAGTCCACATTCAGCCAGCCATTCTCAAATACAGCAGCACATCAGAGTGGGGGGATTAAAAATAATAAAAATAATAACACAATAAGAAACACAATTTACAACAGCCAAGTGCTGGAAGCAACCCAAGTGCCCATCAGGAAATGAGTGGATCAAAAAACTGTGTTACATTTACATGATAAAATACTACACAGCAGAAAGAAAGGAGGAGCTCCTACCCTTTGTGACAGCATGGATGGATCTGGAGAGCATTATGCTAAGTGAAATAAGCCAGGCAGTGAAAGCCAAATACCATGTGATCTCACCATTAACAGGAAGCTAATCAACAAAATGAACAAGCAAGCAAAGTATAGCCAAAGACATTAAAATTGAGAACAGGCTGATGGTGACCAGAAGGGAGAAGGGGGAATAATGGAGGGAAAGGGTGAAGGGTTTACAGAAACAATTATAAAGGACACGTGGACAATAACAAGGAGGGTGGAAACACGGGAGGGAGGTGGGGAGAGCTGGGGTGGTGGGGAGGGGTGGGGGGAAAAGGCAGAAAACTGTACTTGAACAACAATAAAAAATGTTAATAAAAAAGATTGAATGAGTAGAGCAATGAACCTGCATCAATTTCATGTTAAGCTTGAATATCCCTCTGAGGAAACTATTTGGATAATTCAGAAGGCCACAGCTATGGGCAACTGGTGATTGGCAGATCCATCATAGCATGTCAACTCAGGTGTCATGTCCCATGCAGAGTTTTTTTGCAAAACATTAAGTCACTCAGGTGACTCAGTCCCCCTACAGCCCAGATTTGGCATTTTGTGACTTCTGGCTTTTCCCAAAACTAATCACCTTTGAAAGGGAAGAGATTTCAGGCCATCGATGAGATTCAGGGCAATATGGTATGGGACAACCGATGGCGATTGGGAGAAGTATGTGAGAAACCAAGGTGCCTACTTTGAAGGGGACTGAAGCATTATTGTCCTATGTACAATGTTTCTTGTATATTATATCTTCTTCAATAAATGTCTCTTTTTCATAAAAAAATAATAATATAGCCAATCCTCCCCACTACTTCAAGGTTCAAATTCAGTCTGGGGGCTCCAACAGACACTCCCAGTGCACTATCTAGAATCTGCCACTTGGTGGAGCAGTGTGATTGTGTTTCATAGGAGAGATTAGGCTTTGCTGCAGGAAGAGAGAAGACAAATTACAATTTTTTATGATTTTGTTGTTGCTTCGACAACTCTGACCTCAGATCTTCCCATTCTAGAAGGGTTGGCTAGGCAGTGCCTCCAAGAAAATTCTAGTCCTGCTTTCTTTTCCCTACCTTTACATGTACTGAATAAAAGTACACCTACCTAAAGCTTCCCTCACCACTCTTAACCCACTTCCAAAAGCTTTGTCACCTCCAGCCCTCCAATTTACTTTTTACCAGCTTTATTGAGATACAATTGACATATACTAGTATGTAAATTTAAGGTATACAACAGTGATAGTTTAATATGTGCATGTTTTGTGAAATGATTATATGATAAGGTTATTTAACAGCTTCATCATGTCAAATAATTACCACTTTTTGTGGTGAGAACATTTAAGATCTACTCTTTTACCAACCTTCAAGTATATAATACAGTATTGTTAACTATATTCACTATGCGGTACAGTATATGCGTAAAATTTATTCATCTTGCAACTGGAAGTTTCTACCCTTTGATGAACATCTCCCTGCTACCTGCAACCCCCAACCCCCACCACCTGACAACCACTATTCTATTCTCTGTATCTGATTTTGGCTTTTTAAAATTCCATATATAAGTGAGATAATACACTATTTGTCTTCCACTGTCTGGCTTACTTCACTTAGCATAATACCCTCAAGGAGATCTATTCATGTCCTCACAAATGGCAGGATTTCCTTCTTTTTTTTAATCCATTCATCCATCAGTAGACACTTAGGTTTTTTTTTTTTTTCATGTCTTGGCTGTTATGAATAATGCTGCAATGAACATGGAGGTACAGATATCTCTCTGAGATAATGATTTTACTTCCTTTTGGTATCTGTGTATACAAAGAAGTGAGATTGCTGGATAATGTGGTAGCTCTGTTTTTAATTTGTTAAGGAACTTCCACACTGTTTTCCAGAGTGGCTGCACCAATTTGCTGTCCCACGAACAATGCACAAGTTTTCTCTTTTCTCTGCATCTTCACCAGCACTTGGCATCTTTTATCTTTTTTATGGTAGCCATTCTAACAGGTGTGAGGTAATATCTCATAGTGGTATTAATTTGCATTTCCCTGATGACTAGTGATCAACATTTTTCATGTACCTGTTGGCCATCTGTATGTCTTCCATGGGAAAATGTCTATTCAGGTCCTTTGTTCATTTTGAAATCAGGTTATTTTTTTCTATTGAGTTATATGAGTTTCTTATATATTTTGGATATTATCTCCTTATCAGATATATAGTTTAAAAATATTTTCTCTTATTCCATGGGTTGCCTTTTTTTCTTTTTTTAAATTATATTTTATTGATTATGCTATTACGGTTGTCCCATTTCTCCCCCATCACTCCCCTCCATCCTGCACATCCCCTCCCACCCACATTCTCCCCCTTAGTTCATGTCCATGTGTTATAAGTTCTCTGGCTTCTACTCTTCCCATACTACTCTTGCCCTCCCCTGTCTATTTTCTACCCACTGTCTATGGTACTTATTCTCTGTACCTTTTCCCCTTTCTCCTCCTCTCACTCCCCTGTTGCTAACCCTCCATGTGATCTCCATTTCTGTGTTTCTGTTCATGTTCTAGTCGTTTGCTTAGTTTGCTTTTATTTTAGGTGTGGTTGTTAATATCTGTGAGTTTGCTGTCTTTTTACTGTCATATATTTTATCTTCTTCTTCTTAGTTAAATCCCTTTAACATTTCATATAATAAGGGCTTGGTGGTGATGAACTCCTTTAACTTGACCTTATCTGAGAAGCACTTTCTCTTCCCTCCATTCTAAATGACAGCTTTGCTGGATAGAGCAATCTTGGATGTAGGTCCTTGACTTTCATGACTTGAAATACTTCTTTCCAGCCCCTTCTTGCCTGGAAGGTCTCTTTGAAGAAATCAGCTGACAGTCTGATGGGAACTCCTTTGTAGGTGACTGTCCCCTTATCCCTTGTGGCTTCTAGAATTCTCTCCTTCATTTTAATCTTGGTTAATGTAATGATGATGTGCCTTGGTGTGTTCCTCCTTGGGTCCAACTTCTTTGGGACTCTCTGAGCTTCCTGGACTTCCTGGAAGACTATTTCCTTTGCCAGATTGGGGAAGTTCTCCTTTATTATTTGTTCAAATAAGTTTTCCACTGGTTGCTCTTCCTCTTCCCCTTCTGGTATCCCTATAATTCGGATGTTCGGATGTTTAAAGATATCCTGGAGGTTCCTAAGCCTCTGCTCATTTTTTTTTGAATTCTTGTTTCTTCCTTCTTTTCTGTTTGGTTGTTTCTTTCTTCCTTCTGGTCCACTCCATTGATTTGAGTCCTAGTTTTCTTCCCATCACTATTGGTTCCCTGTGCGTTTTCCTTCGTTTCACTTATTGTAGCCTACATTTTTTTGCCTAATTTGTGACCGAAATCAACCAATTCTGTCAGCTTCCTAGTCACCAGTGCTTTGAACTGTGCATCTGATAGGTTAGCTACCAGTGCTTTGAGGTGTGCATCTGATAGGTTGGCTACCACATGGTCACTTAGATGAATTAGCTCTGGGGCCCTGATCTGTTCTCCTGTTTGAGCCATCCTTTTTTTTTTTTTTGTCTGGTTGTGGCTGTTACGTAGTGAGGGGTGGAACCTTAGGTGTTCACCAGGGTGGGGCAACCCAACCCAGTCACTGGGTTGTGACGCTGGATGTGGGGGTTGGGTCTGAGAGGGAACAATGCTGCCTGCCCCACTCTCTCTTGGATTCCAGTCCCTTCCACCGCTTTCCCCAAGCAAATTGGGCCCTTCTGGTGCTGATTTCCATGTGGGTGGGCTCGTGCACATTCTAGGACCCCATGGGTCTCTCCAACGAACTCTCCCATGAGGCTGGGACTCCCTCCCGGCACCCCAACCCCCACAACTGTTCTCAATCGGTGCACTTTAGGCTCTATTTCCGGGTGCTGGGGCCCTGAGTTGCAGTCCGTCTTGCTGCTGGTTTTCACCTGGCGTATCTGCATGCAAATGTGTGACCCCGGTTAGCCACCTTGTGGGCCTTGCTTGGTCTGCTGGTTGCCTCCCTGCGCTTGGTAACCACTGCCTATGCACCCAGGACCACCAGCTACTGCTTCTTCCCAACACGACCCCTCTCCACCGGCCGCCGACTCCGCCCCTCTTACTGGTCTGGGTGAATCATTGTCGGACTTCCATACAATTCAATCCTCTATCTGTTCTTGTTGGGGTTTTTTGTTCTATATTTTTGTTGTCCTTAATCTTGGTTGTGAGAGGAGGCACAGTGTGTCCACCTATGCCTCCATCTTGGCCGGAAGTCACCCATGGGTTGCCTTTTCATTTAAAAAAATTGTTTCTTTTGCTGCACAAAGGCATTAAAATGTTTGATGTAGTTCCATTTATTGATTTTTGTTTTTGTTGCTTGTGCTTTTGTGTTATATCCAAAAAATCATTGCCAGCACCAACATCAAGGAACTTTTCCCTTATGTTTTCTTCTAGGAGTTTTACATTTTTAGGCCTTACATTTAACTCTTCAGTCAATTTAGAGTTCAGTTTTCTGGTGTAAGATAGGGGTTGAATTTCATTTCTTTGAGTGTAAATATTCACTTTTCCCAAAATCTTTCATTGAAGAGATTATCCTTTCTTTATTGAGTAATCTTGGCTCCTATGTCAAATATTAGTTAACTATATATGAGAGGGTTTATTTCTGGGCTCTCTATTTTGTTCCATTAAGCTATGTGGTTTTTTTTTTTCCAATCCTCACCAGAGAATATATTAATTGATTTTTTAGAGACAGGGAGGGAGAGAGATAGAGAGAAACATTATGTGACAGAGAAACATCAGTTGGTTGCCTCCCGTATGCATCCCAACCAGGGATTGAACCCACAACTTAGTTATGTACCCTGATCAGGAATCAAACCTACAACATTATGGTGTACAGGATGGCATTCCAACCAAATGAACCACCCGACCAGTGTTATCTCTGTCTGTTTTATGCTAGTACCATACTATTTTGATTACTGTCACTTTGTAATATAGTTTGAGATCAGGAAGTTTGATTCCTCCAGCTTTGTTCTTTCTCAGGATTGCTTTGACTACTTGGGGTCTTTTGTGCTGCCATACAATTTTTAGAATTTTAAAGAAGATTTTATTTATTTATTTTTAGAGAGAGGGGAAGGGAGGGAGAAAGAAAGTGGGAGAAACATCAATGTGTGGTCATCTCTTGCACGCCCCCTACTGGGGACCTGGCCCGCAACCCAGGCACGTGCTCTGATTGGGAATTGACCCGGTGACCCTTTGGTTCTCAGGCCAACATTTAATCCACTGAGCCACACCAGCCAGCATAATTGTTTGTTTTATTTCTGTGAAAATGTCATTGGAATTTTAATAGGGATTGCATTGAATCTGTAGCTCCACTTTTCTTTCTCTTCTCTTTTACCTCTTTATTCTGTACTCCTCTTTTTCTTCTGAGAACCACTCTGTGCCTTGATTTCATTACCTGTAAAGTGAGGATAAAGTTAGCATTGTTGTGAGAGTCTAAGGAGATATATGCTTTATTGTATTGCTGTAACTTGGCATGTGGTATCTTGGTAGACACTGACAATAATGCTATGCTATTCTGATCCACCTACTAGTGGTAGCTGCTCTGTTTAAGTAAGCATAAGTAAGCACCATTTCATTAATGCTTCATTTTCAAGAACATGCATCATGTAAAGTGAATTACACCTGAATAGTATTTGGGGAGAAAATCAACACGCACCACTCCCTTGCCTTTTGCTATGCATCATTAACTAGCATCTGAGAGAATTGGATGGGGAAGGGGTAGAAGAGTTAGCAGAAAATGCTAGGAAGAGGTGTTCTGTTTTCATCTGAAAATGGAGATAATAATAGCACTTACTTCATAGGCTTGTTGTAAGTATTGAATGGGTTAATACGTGTAAAAGCTTAGAACAAAGACTTGGACATAAATAACATATGATGTCTTAGCATATAATTTTTGTCCTTCAGTAGCTTAGAGTTCAGTTGGAGAGATAAGGCTCAGGCAGTAAAAGGCAATTAACAGTACTTGTCACCAGTTATCACTACATCCATAGATTGCATGTAGTGTTCGGCCCTAAGATATGACAGTGAGAAAGACAATCTTGGTACAACATGAGAGTGCCAAAGGACTAGAGCAAACAATAAAGGCACCAAGATCAGAGAAGCAAGAAAATCCTTTGGGGTGGAGTGGCCAGAGATGGTTTCATGGAAGATCTAGGATTTGGAGTAGGCCCCAGAAATATGCCAGGGACTGAGTAGGTGGGGATAGAGTAATGCAGTAGAGGCAAGAGAAATGCCTGTGGCATGGAGGGGGAGGTCAAGCCTATTTGAAATGCAGAAGCCTCTTGTACATGACCTCTGGTAAAACACTAAACTCATAAAGAGAACATCATTTCCTTACATCCAGGACATAGCCTGTTACTATCAGCTAAGCCTTGGTGTTGATAGGAGCTGGCCTGGCACTAGCAGTAACACCTAACTAGGGCTTGATGTTCTCTTGAATGTAAACAATTTCACAGGACATTAATATCAGAAAAATCAACTCTGCAACTAATACAGCAAGTCAGCAACAAGATTAGCCCATGTTTGAACCCAGACCAAATATAAACATTCCCCAAACCACAGAAATGACCCACTGTCTCTCTCTTTCCAGGCTAATATGACTACTGATTCATTACCAATTACAGCTTCCGCCTCCCACCCCACATAAAATTTACTGAAATTTTCAATCACAGAATTGCTCCGCTGTCTGATACCACCCATCCTAGAGTGAAGCACAACTTCCTTTGACCCTCCCCCCAGTCACCTAACCAAAGCTTGATTCCTATATAAAACTTATTAACAACCTTTAGGAACTTCATAGTTCTCCATCATGTTTGTTCTCCCTCACTGCAACGAGTGATAAAACCTGCTTTATCACTGCATATGTGTTCCTGGTAGTCTTTGGCTAGAGGACATTGACATCATCACTATAATAATTGAGGGCTACAGGATAAGACCTGCCACTTAGCTTCATTTTAAGAATTCCCAGAAATTATTCCAGAAATGTCTGACACAAAAACAGCCCTATCTCATACAAATAAAATGATAGAGGAATGATAGAATGCTGTAGGGACACAAAAAAGGCTTCTTTCAGCAAAATATCACAGTTTTACAATTCACTGTGCATAGTACTCTCCCTTTTTCCCGATCATACTCCAGTTACAAAGATAACTTGACTCCTATCTGTTGCTGCTTCTACAACACCTGGACAATGTCTTTCCACTTCCCAATAAAACATTCCTCCAAAGCTCATATTTTACTGTAATCTTTAGCTAAAAGCCCAAGGAAGATGGGCCCAAAATTCAGGCTGGTAAAATACAGAGTCTGACATAATTTCCTTATGATCTTAGCATCAGGAAAAAGTTACAATCAATGCTCATGCAGTAGCCCTCTTGTAACTATTCTTTAAATGTTTTATAGGGACACAGACTTTAGGTTTATGACATTCCGCAGCCCATTCTCAATTGCTGTTCTTGAATAATCATTTGATTCCAAACTGTGCTCACCCAACTGAGGAGGTAGAAGAGGTGGTATAAATAAAGTATCTGACACTAATCTTATTTTCAAGGAGTGTACAACCTGACTAAGAGACAGCAAATCATTACAAACAAAACAAGAACATGGACACAGAAGAATGTGCTAAATTACATGGTTCTTTGAATGGCAGGCACATGAACTTGTACCATAAATGCAGAGGAATTTCACAGCAAGAGCTCACTATGAGCCAGATGGGCCTAAGGAAGCTTTGTGGAGGAGGAAGGAAGAGTAAAATGCAATTTCAATCAAAGGGGTTTTTCTTGGGGGGTTCATGCTTTAATTTGTCTTTAGTATAAAGTAAATTGGGATAATTAATTAATTTTGAGGGAGTTTGGCAATGTTCCTCTAGTACCACTGGAGTCAACACAAGATGTCCCCAAAAGTGCTAGTAGTGTTCACTTTTTATCAAATCTTAGCTCTCCTGGGAAGTGTTGCCAAGCAAGCTATCTGCACATTCCATCAAATATAAATTTTCCTACATTTGGAAAAATCAGGATTATAAACATGTAAATGCCAGAAACTTCTGATGCGAAGAGCTTCCAGGGAGAATTTCTGTATCACCAGCATTTGCAAACCACTACCTGTCACAAGTGACTGATATTTATCCTTACCAGCATTCTTTGTTGTCACTATATTTTATGTTAGCCATTGTGATAGATGTGTAGTCATATACTTATTTATATATATATAACATTTTATATATGTTGTTCCCAAACATTTCTCTGAGGTTTCATTTTTTTCAACATATTATACACAGGATTCCATACAGTGTGATTTTTTAATTTAACTATAGTTGGTATACAATATTATATTAGTCATATTGGTTTCAGGTGTACATATAGTTATTTTTATTGTTATTCTATTACAGTTGTCCCCATTCTCCCCTTTGCCCTACTTCGTCTATTTTGCCCCCCACTTCCACAGTCAATCCCTACACTGTCTATGTCCATGGATCATTCATACATTTTCTTTGACTAGTCCCTTCCTATTCTTTCCATTATTTTCCTCCCTCCCCACTGGTCACTGTCAGTCTGTTCCATGTTTCCATGCCAGTAGTTCCATTTTGCCCATTAGTTTATATTGTTCATTAGATTCCTCTTATAAAGTGAGATCACATGGCATTCACCACCTGGCTCATTTCACTTAGCATAATACACATAGATCCACCCATGTTGTCTCAAAGAGAAGATTTCATTCTTTTAAAATTCTGTGTAATATTCCATTCTCTCTATATATACAACTTCTTCTTTATTAATTCACCTATCAATGAACACCTAGGTCGCTTCCATACATTGGCTATTGTATATGGCCAACAGACATGCAAAAATACTCAATGTCACTAATCATCAGAAAAGTGCAAATCAAAGCTATAATGACATACCACCTCACAGCTGTCTGAATGCCTATAATCAATCAATAAACAAATAATAAATGTTGGTGAGGATGTGGAGAAGAAGGACCCCTTGTGTACTTGTGTTTGGATTATAAACTGGTACAGTCAATATGGAAAGCAGTATGGGTGTTCCTCAAAAAAACTAAAAATAGATCTACCATATGACCCAGCAATTCCACTTTTGAATATTCCCCCCAAAAATGGAAACACTAATTTGAAGAGTTATATGTATACCTATATTCACAGTGTAATTTTTTTCATTTTTTAAATATATTTTGTTGATTATGCTATTACAGTTGTCCCAATTTTTCCCCTTTTGCCCCCCTCTGCCCAGTAACCCCCTTCTCTCAAGCAATGCCCCCTCAGTTCATGTTCATGGGTCATGCGTATAAGTTTTTTGCTTCTCTATTTCCTATACTATTCTTAACATCTCCCTGTCTATTTGTATCCACCAATTATGCTTCTTAATCCCTGCACCTTCCCCCACTTTCTCCCCCTTCTCCCTCCATGCTGATAACCCTCCAAATGATCTCCATATCTATGACTCTGTTCTTGTTCTGGTTGTTTGCTTAGTTTGTTTTTTTAGATTCAGTTTTTGATGGTTGTGAATTTGTTGCCTTTTTAATGTTCATAGTTTTGATCTTTTTCTTAAATAAGTCCCTCTAACGTTTCATGTAATAATGGCTTGGTGATGGTGGACTCCTTTAGCTTTACCTTGTCTGGGAAGCACTTTATCTGCCCTTCAATTCTATATGATAGCCTTGCTGGATACAGTAATGTAGGTTGTAGGTCCTTGCTTTTCAACACCTTGAATACTTCTTGCCAGTCCCTTCTTGCCTGCAGATTGTCTTTTGAGAAATCAGCTGATTATGGGAACTCTATTGTAGGTAACTCTCTGCTTTTCTCTTGTTGCTTTTAAGATTCTCTGTTTATCTTTAACCTTTGGCATTTTAATTATGATGTGTCTTGGTGTGGTCCTCTTTGGGTCCAACTTGTTTGGGACTCTGTGCTTCCTGGACTTGTATGTCTATTTCCTTTGTGAAACTAGTGAAGTTTTCTTTCATTATTTTTTCAAATAAGTTTTCAATTTCTTGCTCTTCCCCTTCTCCTTCTGACACCCTTATGATTCAGATGTTGGTACATTTAGAGATGTTCCAGGGTCTTATACTATCCTCAGTTTTTTAAAATTCTTGTTTCTTTCTGCTATTCTGGTTGAATGCTTATGTTCCAAATTGTTGATTTTAACCACAGCTCCCTCCCCCTTCACTTTTGGTTCCCTGTAGATTTTTCTTTATTTCACTTAGTCTAACCTTCATTCCTCTCTTTATTTTGTTGCCATACTCAGTGAGTTCTCTGAGCATCCTGATCACCAGTGTTTTGAACAAGTGCATCTGACAGGATGGCTATCTTCATTTCGTTTAGTTCTTATTCTGAAGTTTAGTTTTGTTTTTTCATTTGGGCCATACTTCTTTCTCTCCTCAGTTTGGCAGCCTCGCTGTGTTTGTTTCTGTGTATTAGGTAGAGTTGCTTTGGCTCCCTGTCTTAGTAGCATGGCCTATTGTAGAAAAGGCACCTGTAAATTGTGTGGGGCAGAGTCTTAGGTAATCACCAGGGTAGGGCAACCCACTTCACTGCTTTGTGGCTCTGTGTGTGGGGAGAGCTTGGAGAGGGAACAATGCTGTTGTCTGGCTTCTGAAGGTTTGCCCGGCACTCACCCCCCTTTCCAGTCACTTCACCCACTCCCCTTATGCGACTGGCACCCTTCCAGCTGTTGTCCTGGTACTGAATCCCAGAGGGAGTGGTTTTGCATACATTCTAAGACTGTGAAGGCCCTTCAAGCAGAGTCTCCTGAAAATCTGGCAATTTATTCTTCCACCCCAACCCTCAATGTTTTTTATAGCCAGAAGTTATGGGGATTTATCTTCCTGGCATTGGAACTCTGGTTTGGCCTGGGGCTGGGATTGATCACTCCAAAAGGATCCCTCCTGATTTTTATCTTCCACATGTGAATATGGGACCACCCATTCCACTACTGGTGCCACCTCTTTGTGCCACAACATGTCTCCTAGTCTCTCTGCCAGTCTCCATGTCTCTGCCCCTCCTACCCATCTGGATGAAGGTGGCTTCTTTAAATCCTTGATTTTTGGACTCCCATGCAGTTCAATTTTCTGAGAGTTCTGGGTGTTATTGTTTTGAGGTTTAGTTGTAATTCTCTTTGTGGTTGTGTGCAGAGGAAAAGCATGTCTACCTATGCCTCTATCTTGACCAGAAGTCTATTCAAGTATGATTTTTAAAGGGTGTTTCTGACTGCAGTATAATTTTGTCTAGTTATACTAATGACATATCTTCAGTGAAAGAAAAGTGAAACTTTTTCTTCCTAGCATCATTGTTAACATCATTCTTTTAAATTTTATTTTACTGTGATAAAAACACTTAACATGAGATCTACCTTCTTAACAAATTTTTAAAAGATTGTATTTATTTATTTTTAGAGAGGGGGAAGGGAGGGAGAAAGAGAGGGAGAGAAACATCAATGTGTAGTTGCCTCTCACACTCCCCCAAAGTGGGACCTAGCTCACATCTCTGGCATGTGCCTTGACTGGGAATTGAACTGGTGACCCTTTGGTTGCATGTCGGCACCTAATCCACTGAGCCACACCAGCCAGAGCCTTCTTAACAAATTTTCAAGTGTATAATATATTATTGTTAACTCTAAGTGCAATGTTGTACGACACATCTCTAGAGTACATTCATATTGTTTAACCAAAACCTTATGTTCACTGATTAGTAACTTCCCATTTCCCCCAGCCCCAGCCCCAACCCCTAGCAACCATCAGTCTCTGTCTTCCCTATTTTAATTCTAACTTGTGCACATTTGCAAAGGTTCATCATATTACCATTCCTAAACATAATGGTGAATACCAGTGACAGCATTCGTAAGGGGGTAAGAACCTCCCAGAAATACTTGTAAGTGTTCATACAGAGAATTGTCTTCTCAGAATAAAAATAAACAAATGTAAATGTAATTCTGACATTCTCCCTTATGATAGATTCGGGCCAATATAAATATCCCCTGTACTCTGAATACTCCTGTAGTTGGATTGAATTGGTTAGCTTAGTAAATTAAATATTAAACGAGTTGTATGGTATCATGTGTAACCTTGGCTCAATTACTTGACCACTGTAAGCCTCCATCTTTTTGTCTATAAAGTGGGGAAAATATAAGTCTCTACTTCTTAGTGCTGTTCCGTGGATTAAATACAATAATGCACTTAAGTGCTTAGCACAATTCCTGGCACATAGGGAGTAGTCAATAAATAGTAGCTGTTATTATTTAAGGTAAAACAAATGTCATTACAATGGAAAGTAGCATACTGTCCTGGAAAAGGCACTGAACTGGATGTCCAGTCCTATATTCTAGCTCTGATTCTGCAACAAAATACCCATAATGGCTTTGGGTAGGTGACAAAAATCTCTCTGGACCTTAGTTTATTCCCTTGTAAAAAGAAATGAGGACATTGGAGTAGATGTTTTCTAAACTCTTGTCCAATTTTAAATATCATTCCACAACAATTTAGTAACTCCCCTATTACAGAAAAGTCCACTATTTCTGCCTCCAAAGATGAAGAAAACTGAAATGTGTAAATTACTGGATTAAAAAGTATCCATGCAGTTATCAGAGGAAAGCTTGTACAGGTCCCTCATCAGTACAGCAGCATGTCTCTGCCCATGGCAGTAGTCTGTTGTGAAGGGTAGATTATAGCAGGAGCCCTGCAATAATGAGTTGGAGAAGATTGGTGCAGCCCATGAATGCATCATTGGTATGACCAAATAGGCCACTGAGGCCACACTTTATCATTTACATTTATGTGCCTCTACTTTTTTGCATTTGGAATACATGGGGATACTTCAGAAGCACCCACACAATGGCTCTCCAATGGCTATGTGTGGAACAATGAAAACATCCTCACTGATCTTGCCTTTGGCTTTGTGTGTAAGAACCATTACCAAAGTAATGTTCCTGAATAAAAAAAAAAGCTGTCCCTGGGGCCTGGAAGCTTGTTGATTTTTTATGAGTACATTCTGAGATTGAGAGGCTATATGGCAAATTGGTCCTTATTGATTTTGGGGGGTACTAAAAGCACACCTAGTCATGAAATTGACTCTCTGAACCTGTTGTGGAAAAGACTTAGCAACACTTCATAAAATCTCACTTACAGACTTCCATTTCTCTGGAGAAAATAAAAATTAAAAAATTAAAAAATAATTTTGGTAGGAAACACATTGATGAATGTGCTGTTTTCAGAGAAAGAAACTAGCAAAATAGCCTTTGATTTGAGAGATGGTCAGTTCCATTGTTTGAGTGTGATGCCAGGGTGCCCAAGGGACACCTATGAAGGATATCAAATATGCAGGGAACCCAAGGAGCTCACAAGTAGCCAAAAGACAGGTTCTAACCTACACTTAGGAACAACATTGTTTTTCTGTATGGCGTGGGCAAATCATTCCCATTAGCATAAACATGGAGAACCCGTGATACCTCCACCCCTAGCAGAAGTCTAACAAGCAGAAGGTAATTAATGCATAATCCTCTCCTTACTGTGTACAAGGTAGGTTCAGAGAGAAGGCCATGTGCTTTTTCATGCCTATTTTTGTGGGGTATGTGTCTTTTGATGAAGAAATTAGATTGGATCATTGACTGTGATGGGGTTTTAAAGAAATGATTCCCACTAACCGAGCTCATAATAGATGAATTTCAACAATATTTCCAAAATGATTTGGGGAAATGACTTAATAATGATTCATACTCATTGAGTAGTTAGTGTGTGGCAGGGACACTGAAAAATTCTTTACATGATTTATGACATTTATACTTCATAATATTCCTGAGGTATGCTGTGAAGTTCTATTTTCTCCCCACATTGTAGATACAGAAATTAAGCCTCAGACAGAGGAAGTCATTTATAGGAGGTAAATGACAGATCTATATGACTCCAAAGACAGTATGACATTTGACATAATGATAATAGAAGGCACAGCCCCTTCCTCAAGTAACTAGGAATAATATGGGGAGGGGATAAGGAAGAAAGCTGATGAGCAGAAAACACAAGTCTCTCTCTGTCTGTCTATGATTCAGCTGCAGCTGTGACTCATAGAAGACTGAAGGTCACTCAGCAAGTTGGGAATGACTCTGGACTTGTACTAGAGCCAGTACCCGAGTGCTGTAGCTCTGGTTGTTATCCCAAACTGACCTCTCTCACCACCACTCCCTCAAAGTTAAACATTCTTCAGTCTTCCACTCCTACCTTCTCTTGAGTAAATGTGATCAAAGTCAACAAATAAGGTGCTTGAGCATGTTGTTTGGGGGATTGGGAAGGGAGAGGTGGCTTCTGAGTCACAAGGGAGGTTGACGAAGAAGAAATTCCTAGGGTCCGGGAATTGGACAACATCCCAGCATTTGTGTGGTTGGTGAGAATGGGGACTCTGGCCCCTCTGATGGTACTGATGTTGACAAAGCAACAGGCTTTCCTTCCATAGGATGCTGAGGAAATGGAATGCATCTTTCTCTCTCTTTCCTTCATTGTATGACCCAGACTGGAAACAAATTTCTCTATGTCAAACTCCATTCTCATCAGCAGGTGCAGAATAAAATAGCTGCCATATATAATGCTCTGCAATTCTCCACATTAAACAAAAATATGGTGATTAGTCTATTTACACCTGTTTCCAGAGGTGGCACCAGGATGAAAGAAACTAATGGTGGGTTTTTATTTCCAGCAGTCCCTGTATTAATCAATTTTCTACCTGATGCTTTGGAGGCTTAGATAAGAATTTATGGTTGTTATCCTAAGTTGTGGGATGAGGGAAAATGGAGACTGCAAGGGATGCATCTATGGGGTAGTTTAGCCCTTTATAACCTTGGTAAGCCTTTAGATTCTCAGGCCTAGGTTTTTGGGGGGAGGTTGGTACCTGCCAACATGCCCATCCTGGGTCTTCCTGTGTTTTCTTGCCCAGACATTGCTTTACTCTCAAATGTAGCTGGCTTGTACTCATCTGCTCCATCCTCCCCCCACCCAAAAAAGGGACCTATCCACTCTTGCCAGGGTAGCAGACCAGCAGGGACAACCCAGTCTGAGTAACACTAAGCTTTTCAAACTTCAGCCATAGGTTTTCTGCTTTCTCAGGTTTTGTTCTTCCATTCCTTAGGGCACCCCCCTCATCCTGAAGACATATTCACAACATATATACTCCCAGCTTCCATTCCCCACCACCAATTGAAGGCCCTCCTAAACAAAGGACAGTATGCGGCAGTTTCAGACATTTGTAATACTTGCTTGTCTCCTCCTTGATGAGTGGGCTATAACCTTCACTTATTCCAGTTATATAACTATTGGTCAGCCAATTCCCATAAGGCTCTTCTCTGACCTACTTGCACTTCAGAATTTAATGATTTCATAGGTTACAAGAGGTGTGGCTGCCAAGTTGCTATAGAAACCTTTGCTTTACTGACCTTTATTTTTTTTACCCTAATAAAAAGTTAAAACAAAGTTAAATAACTATTCAATGAGGAGTTGGGTATGTTAAGTGTAATGTGCTTTTTCACACTGGAGAATGTTTGAAAGGTTTCTACCTCAGAGAAATTCAATTCATCTCCTGACTTTTTGTTTTGTATAGTATTTTGACATTTCAATCAAATAATCTTATTGAGTTTCTAAAAAGAAAAGAATTACTCCTTAGTTGTGTATGCTGTTGTTAAAGGACTAGCTTCATTGTCATGCCTAGACTCCACAGGCTGGAATGGAATGGAAGAGACTGGAGAGTTGATACGGAATGGCAAAGGAAGAATTGGTGGTACCAGAAGTCTGGCAAGCCTGATATCACATTGAAAAATGATCAGCTATCACAGTCACTTCTGAAGCCCTTTAACTGCCTGCCAGGTGATGTTAGAACCTCAGGTAAAACCTCCTTGATTTAAATCAGGGTTTCTCCTTGCTGCTGGGGAGGCCTGGCTAGTAGACTCTGGCATGAATCATTAGTATGGCCAAGATGCCCCCTGCCAGAATTTTAGGGATGACCATCTTTTCCATTCTTATGGAGTGTCTATGGGAACTGCAGACAGTGGCAGGATCTTCTGGACCATAAACCACAGATTCTACAGCTGAAAGTGGCCTCAGGAAGACTCAAGTTGAACGTTACCCAAACTCTTCCTGCATGCTATTCTGTTGGTCCCAGGGTGGGCTCCATATTTTGAAAGAATAGTGACTATCAAAGTGAATTTGTTCAAGTTATGTTAATTTTTAAAAACATGATCAGCTAAGAGCTGTACTCTAAGCCCAAATGTTGACACTGCAAAAGCTCTGAATCCTGTGCTTGGGAGAACAGTGAGCAGAGTTTGCCTAGGTCCCTAAGAGCAAAAACTGAACTTGGATCTGAGCAACTGTCTTCTAATAAAAGATTTTTAATTTAGATGCTCCCTGCTCAGCAGTGGTGGCACCAAGGAATAGCTTAAGGGAGCTATATAGACCTGCTTATACCCATCTGTCTCTCAAAGTTACTCTCAGGTAAAAGTAATGAAAGCCTTCTTTGATAAGGATAATTTACATTTTTAATATTAAGTAAAAAGTGAAAAAGGGTATATTTAGAGATGTTTACTATTTCTGTTCCTCTACTACACACCATCTAAATAGAAGTAGTGTGCTTGTTATGTTAACTAAGCTTCAAGACAACCCCCTGGCCACACACAGTGGCCCTTCTTCTTGGCCCATCTCCCCACCTTCCACTAGTTAGTACTTGCTGCCTTTAATAGATGTACAGATATTATAGAGCTGTAACTGTGTTCCAGGATGAGCCTTGGTTTCCAAGTAATGGAGAATCAAAGTTTACACAGAAATAATATGGTATTATCATTATCTCCAGTCTTCATGACTGAGTGCAAAAAGGCCTGAAATAGGGTAGCAGGTAATGAATTCTAAGGCAGTTTTAATTCCTAAGAGACCCTTAACTGAGTAGGGCTCACAGAGGTACTTTACTCTCAAGGGCTCCACTTAGGGCTGAACAATGTCCATGGAGCCTAGTGGCTTAGCCAGTACATTGGCCAAGGAAGAGGAACAAAAACAAAGGACAAAAGGAGAAGGAGAAGGAGGAGAGAAAAAAGTAGAGAAAGAAAAAAAAAAACAAAAACCCTCAGGTCCGGTGTTCCTCTTCCCAGAATCTCTGATGGCTAGAGCACTGCTCCAAATTGCCTGACTACTGAGAATCCTGAGGCCTTTATGCATCCAACTTTGAATGCTTCTGATACCTAGTAACATTTACCATTGAGTTACTCTCTGGATACGGATGTAGACCTGAATCATACTAGTCGGCAGCCTTAATTATAAAAACCATACAAACCCTATAAAAGCCATAGAAACCATCTCCAATTGATTTAGGGAGAAAATGTCATCTATTTAAAAGTTTTTGGTAGCTCAGAGTCCCTGGGAGAGCTAGCAAGCCTGGCCTAGGTCTATGAAAGCCACAATAATGACCATTACATTGCATTACTAGTCATCTCAGGACACTACTACACTTGTCACCAATAGGTACTAGACATGGCAGCCTGCTGCCTAACACTGTTGATGTTGAACCAGGAACTCCATCTTCATGCAATCTTGCTGCCACTAGAGAGGCTCTGCCTCCCATCAACACTCATCAGTGGGGACTTCCCCAAATATTGGAATGGGATTTAGAGTCTGGTGTGTAAAACTGAAGAACTGTATTCATTTGCTAAAGCTGCCACAACAAAATAACACAGATTGGTGGTTTAAAAAGCAGAAATTTATTTTCTCACAGTTTTGGAGGGTAGAAGCCCAAGATCAAGGTGTGGCAGGTCTGATTTCTCTTGATGTCTTTCTTGTTGCCTTGCAGATGGTCATTCTGTCATTGTGTCCTCATGTGGCCCTTTCTCTTCTTATAAGGACACCCCAGTCACTTGGGATCTGGGCTCACCTTAATGACCTCATTTAAAGTTAATTACTTCTTTAAAGGCTATATATTCAAATACAGTCACATTTTAAGGTACTTGGGCAGAAGTGGTTAGGGCTTCAACATATAAATTTTTCAGGGAACACAATTCAGCTCTCAACAGGGACAAATGTTTATTTCTCCAAGTTTGACACCCTGCTGGGTACTACTTACTTGGGATGGCTTACTACTTCATCCACTCTGCTCTTCTAAGGTCACACCAGGCTAACTACACCCACAGTGTTATTTAATATCAGCTACTTTCTCTTCTCTACCAGTTGTCTATTGAAACCCCAGCATGCTTTCTGGCTGCACTTACCCAAATTAAAACATCTGGAGTTCTTGAACCTCCTGATCTGATATTCTTCTAGATGAAATATTAGACTTCAAATTGGTTCATCTAATGGCAGCAGGTTTTGGTACAAGTATCAACTCATGTTCCACGGACCACATGGGTGGCAATATCTAGAAATATTTGACTATCATGTTCCTCAAACTAAGCTCTGGAGAAAATCATTTAGAATGTGGTTCCACTGCCCTTATAAAGATTATATACACCACTACTAATCTAAAAAGAATTGAACAACAATAAAATAATTTAGAAAAAGACTATGGGCCCTGGCTGGTGTACCTCAGTGGATTGAGTGCAGGCCTGCGGACCAAAGGATTGTGGTTCGATTCCCAGTCAGGGCACAGGCCTGGGTTGCAGGCCAGTTCCTGGCAGGGGGTGCACAAGCAGCAACCACACATTGATATTTCTCTCCCTCTCTCCTTCCCTTCCCCTCTAAAGATAAATAAATAATTTTTTTAAAAAAGACTATGTATAGAGGTCATGTCTTCACAATCAGAATACACTATTTTCTTTTTGCCATGTAGTTTTAGGTCAATTAAAAGTGTTATCCCAAGAGTTCATCTACCTAGCTCTCATTTTGAAAATTCCCAAATCATGTTTTGTAAACTGACAGTCATTAATTTTCCCTTAATAAATGGCATTGGTAGAAGTGACCTAACCAAGATTTTGTTTGAAAACAGTAAAACAAAGTTGTTTTGTTTATGGGCTCCCACATATAAATCTCTGGGCTCAATCTGATGATCTCTTTCTTTTTTTAGCCAAACAGAATCTTCTATTCTTTAACTCCACAGCTAAGGGAAGAGAGGGCTGTGGAGAGATATAATGCTACTCCTCACAAAGCAGCAGCTTTGAATGGTGGAAACCAATGGAGGATGAAAGGATAGCCAGAAGTAGAATTTTTTTAAAAATATAGATCAATGTGACTTCTTGAGTTGTGGGGTTTGATTTGTTTTTGTGTTTGCAAAGCTGAAATCTGTAGAAAATGTAATCAAAATCCAAATGTATATTTGGAAGCCATAATGAAACTCTTTAGAAGAATAAGCCAAAGCCTATTTTCAGGAGATGCTGGAAACTGTCAACTGGACCAGGCAGTGGAAGAACAGTCAGGTGGTGTTCAGAGGCTATTGAGGAAAAAGGGAAGCTGAGACCAAAAGTATAGAACAGTGTAATGTAAGGCTCAAGAAAATAAGAGTTGAAAGAGAGAAAGAGAGAAACCTGAAAGAAACAGAAGTATGGGTCCAAGATGGGAGAGCTCAAGTGTGATGGGGCAAGGTCAGAGACAACCAGATGAATAAAACAGGGAACAAAACAGGAAGTGAGTGTTCAGAAACCAGACAGTAAATAGAGCAGGATGATCCATGGATGCACGTCAGGAGCCCCCCAGTATATGGGCCTTTGTACATGGCTTTTAACTGATTCTCAAAGGCAGAAAAACATACACATTTTCTGTTTATGTAGAATGGTCCCACAGAGATTCAATGAATATTTACATTTTCTTGGTTACTGGGTCAATTCTAGGCTATATCCCAGTAGCCATCATTCCAGGGAATTTAAGTCAGAGGGAGTTGGCGGGGTGGGGGGGGAGTCCTCAAACTTGTCTGACTGGAAAAGGTGGGACTCTGGATCAATTCCAAATTTAGCATGTTGTCCTGATATGTTAAACAACCACCAAATCACTGAAACATTAGGGGGTTCTTGTGTTAACCTTGGTAGCCTCAAACAATTATGGCTTAGAATTTCCTATTGAAGATTGTGGATGCTAGTGTATAGAGAGTTTTTATACATAGAGTACATGACTGACCTTCATTGATTCAGAGGAGGTCTGGAACAGGTTGTAAACTGTATGAAAAGTGTATTCAAAATTGTGTGTATGTTTATGTGCGTATTTCTAGACAGCAGATACATAATGTTCCACGTTTGTGTGTGACACAATAATAGTGATAACCACTGAGATACAATGGTAAAAAGAACAATGAAATAAGGTTAATCTACTCAGATAACAAAAAAAAAAAAAGGCAAGACAAGGTTGTTTTGGCTTAGAAGGACTTTCAAGCTGGTACTACCCCTTTAGAAGCTATAGTGAGAGTCAGAACTGTGAAACTGAGTGGCACTGAATGTACTTGTGAGGGGCCTTCTGCTGCCAGAAGACTTCTGTCAGGGCAAGACGTGGATGGCCAGTTAGGAAAGCCATTTGATGAAAACCTTACATTCATGAAAGGTGTCTCACAACAAGGCTATTTTCCACATATTCACAGAGTTTTGCTGATAAGTCTGGACAGAGACACTTGTCATACAACTTAAAGCTTGTAGACCACACTGCAGACATTTGCAGAGCACACTGTACATAGTTCAGTACAAATTAATTTTAATCCAAATTCTGGATTTATCTTATGAATAGCAAACCCATACTGTGTTAAATTGCTCTGTAATTAGATGTGTGAAAGTGTTACCACAATTTTTTTAACCTTGTCTTTGACATTTTTTTGTTTGTTTTTATTTGTTTGTCTTAATACATTGGAAGGATCATAAAACGGAAATTATTTCACATCTCTAAATCTCAGTTTCCACAGGTGTAAAATGATAGTATTAAGAATATTTACCCAATAGGATTATTGTAAGGATTATATGAGCTGAGGTTTATCAAGCTCTGGCTCACAGTGAGCACTCAATAGGTGCTAGTTTCTTAACTATTAGTAACCTGCTAGATCCCAGGGTTCTTCTCATCATTGTGATTTGTCAAAATATGGCCCTCTCCAGCAGGTCATAAAAACATATTCAACCTTGCTTTTCAAAGGACAGATCATCCAAGGATTCCTATACCTCCTTCCCCAAACAGACATTCATTATCTTGTTTAGTAGGAAGAACAGAAGCAAGACATTTCAGATTTGGTTCATAGGTGCAACGATCCCATCTGTCTGGTGTGTTTCCATCTTTCCTGAATATTTTTAAAGCCCCTTTATGAAACAACTTCTCTCCTGTTGAAGGCCAGATACCTGAATGGGAGGGCCACCAGCTCTCCATGGCTATAAATCCATAGATGAAGGCATTTTTAAAGTGGAAAGGGGTTCTTCTTGGAACAGATTGTATTAACATTTTACTGGTTTCCTCATTAATTAATGAGTTGAATAAAATATTTGACATGTGTGCAGAAAATAAATAAAGTAGAAAAGAGGTCTTCTAGTACTTACCTCGACTTCAAAGTTCCGATGAGAGGGCGTTCCCCAAGAGGAACTGCCAGACGTCGTTCTCAAGGGCTCCTCTTGCCAAGCCTAAAGCAGCCTGCCTCAGACCCATTGAACCCAAACTTCTGGAGAGCTGGTGAAGTTTCTCCCAGGCAGCAGGGTGTGAGAGAAAACCTCCTTGAACAGAAAAGCTAGGTCTTTGGCTGCCTAAGAGTGAGAGAACATGACTCACAGTTCCTGAAGACATGACTGCAGTCCTGGTGTGAGCATAAGTGACATTCCCAATCAGGATGGAAGATCAAATACAGTCAGTAGGGGAAAAGGATGCATGATGTTCTGTCCAGAGACAGGTAAAAAGGGTGCCACTTTGGTTGTCATGATTATCTATTTCCACAACCCTTCTCTCCTGTCTTCCCTCCCTCCAACTGGACCTCATCCCTAGACTACCTAAACATAAGAGCTTACCTCCATTTGTGGACATAATGCTTCCCCAACTAGTGGTCCTCTGATGAAAGTGCTTAGTTGGCCCTGGAGAACTCAATTTTGCCAGGTTGAGTCTCAGAGGAGAGGAAACAGAAAATGTTGGCTTTGGCTTTGCTCAAGGCCTAGGGGACAACTGCGAACAAGATCTTTTTAGATGATTCAATCCAATTCTCCAGAGAAAGTTGTGCCAGCATTCTGGGCAGAAAAACTGCCTTGGAGGGAAGAGTGTGCCTTTGGCCAGAATGTACTTGATCTCATGAGAGCCAGAGTGTGGCACTGGGCTTAGAAGGGCAACTTCCAACAGAGCCAAGCATTTCCTCTGGGGCCTAGTTGGGCAGGAGTTCTGATTTTTCCCTAATTACTCCAAAGATCCTGTTACAAAGAACAAGGTCCAGGCCAGGTGGAATTTCCTATCATTTCATTTTTTAATTGTCCTACTCCCATATCATTTTCTTTCTTCATTGGTAAAATAGAGTTTATATAAAGTCATCAATGGCATGAGACTAAAATGGGTCCTGTATGTAAGATGAGTTGTTCCTGAAGCTCTCCTGCTGGAGCCAGATTGGGCAATATCATTCACTGTCCCAGTCAGTGTTACCAATTTTCCTGTCAAAAGGTCCATGCTTTAGCTTTAGCATTGTTGAGAAACTGTTTAATTGCAATAAAAATGTGTAATTCACTTTCATAAGCATTTCATAATGTCAACACCCTGCCAACAGACTAAGTAGTGTGCTCTGCTTTAAGCAAACCCAATATATGAACAGATTTACAAATAAACTGGGAGTAGATTGTTGGCAAAATGCTTCAACATAACTCCTTTAAAAAGTTTTTCTGATACATTTTTAAAACAATTTATGGCTAGGTGTTCAGAACACATATCACATCTGCCTCACTGTCACATACATAAGAGCTTGCTGAGTGCAGGTCTATTTCCTTGAAAGATCTTCTGGTCAAAAGTATTACAACCAATAGGAATGTGAACAAAATAGATGTTCTAATAGCTTTCCTTTCTCTTTGGCTTCCAACAAAATACTTGCAACAAAATGAAAGTATTTGGGTAATTGTAAAGTATAGGTTTAGCTGGGTTAGACACAAAATGAGGCAATAGAAAACACTTTTTAATGAACAAACAGCTTTCACAGAGACTGTCTATATCATGTTATTACAACATACATGAGCTGAAACTTTTCTTTGTACAGATTTGGAGGAAAGAAAATACTAAAGAGAAATCAAGCATATAGAGGTAGTTGAATAGCCATATGGGAGGAAAAAGCATTACCTTAATTCCCCTTTCAGTTTATTACAGTATGAGAGTGAAATGGCTACTCAATAAACAACTGAAATAACAAACACAGACACATTTGCTGCTGTTTAAGTGGGTTGCTTAATATTTTACTCCCAGCATTACTAAAAACTGCATGAAATGATGGAACTAGTTTATCTAAGATAAGCCTATGAAGCCACATTGATTTGCTCTTTTATTTTGTTGTTTATTGTTGTTGCTTTGACAATAGATTCATGTTAAGCAACTTTTAAAATGATGTATAAACTACACTGTTGTTTTGTAAACTTTCGTTAATCACATTTGCTGTGGCAAATTTTTAAAAGGCTACAAAGTCATGAAGGAAAGCTTTAAAATGATCAGGAACAGAGATTACAGGCACTTCTCTCTCAAGGTTAACTTAGCACATTTGCAAATACCCATTTGTAAGTAAAAATGTCTTCATTTCACCTCTGGATGTGCATAACCCTGATTATTAAATAGTTGAACAGCAGGAGCTATCATTCTAGGAAGAACTGAATGCATACATTTTAACTGTTTTTTTTAATCCTCACCTGAGGAAATTTTTTCATTGCTTCTTTAGAGAGAGAGGGAGAGAGAGAAACATTGATTAATTACCTCCCGCACACACCCAGACCAGAGTTGGTATGTGCTTGGACTGGGGAATGAACGCACAGCCTAGGTATGTGACCTGACCATGGATCAAGCTGGAAACCTTTGGGCTATGGGACAATGCTCCAACCAACTGAGCCACACTGGCCAGGGTGAACACATACATTTTACATGGCTCCTTTTCCTTCTTCCTCTCTGCAGTCAGGAGGGACCACAAATTGCAGCCCATGCAGCTGACTGCTTTTCAGAACTGTCTTTGATCATAAATCAAAGCCTCAATCCATAAGTTCAAGAATGGACTAAAAAATCTGTCATTTTTCCACTATTTCACCTGATTTTCATTTGCATCTTTACTACACACCTCTGCTATGATTCTGCCTTGGTAAATGGAAATGGATACAAAGTCTACATGTCAGGAACTCAAGGAATGTGTCCCTGAATAAAACTCCATCTTGGAAATGGAGTTGGCATGGGGGAAACAGTACCCAATAGGGTTGCAATCCATCAACAGTATGCAATGTGTTGATAGTAAGAGACCTCTGGGGTCTGTGAACTCAGGAGCTCCATTGCCCCATGGCTGGTCACAGGGGATTATCTGAGCTCAGGCAAGCTCCACAGGCAGAGCTGGAAGTGCCACATGGGCAGTGACTTCATTATCAGTCAGTCTTCAGAAAAGGTAAATTATTAAAATAATCAGTTCCCTGCTCCCTCCCCAAGTGAGGGGCAAGCACTTTTTCTCTAAGTTGTCTACAGAAAATTCATTTTACATTTTTCATTTTGTTGGTTAGCTAGCAGCAGTAGTACAGTACAAGACAAGACAGAAAGGCATAATGTCTCCTTGTTACCGTATATGCACACACACACGGGTGCACACAAGCACATACTCACAAAAAATAATCTACTAGGAAAAGACTGGGTTCTGATAGGCAGGAAAACTAACCATTTATTATGGCATGTCTACCGAGGAGAAGTCTTGTCCTTCAGGCCTAGATTTAGCTTTATGTCTTTTCTCTGTGTACTCTTCATTTCTAAGCTTTGCTGCAAAATCAAGAGAGGTGAAAAACGGTCATGTCTAACTGATTACCCCATTCAGGGACATCCCAAAGAAAACCAAGGCTTAGCCTTGCACCTTGACTCCCACCACTACTAAAACAAAAGCACACCGCAAACCCACCCAAATGTGCATCTAGGCTACTGAGAGCCAAGTGCAACTCTGCCTTGCCAAGATCTCAATTTGCTGGAATTAAGTACTCAGTTAACAGGAAGCATCCTATGATATGGAATTTTATTTAAAAAAATCAAGCTTCCCTTTATATCTAGATTAAGTAGAGATGTGATAGGTAATTTAATTTTACTTAACCTGCAACTTCCCATTGTGAGTTTCTGGGGTGCTTTTGTTATTTGCCATGCCTATTTGATAGAATTATGTATAACATAAGATATTTAAAATGTTAAAAATCTGCAAAATAATGGGTTCAAAAACAAGCCTGCCTACTTACTGGCTGACTGTGTTACTTAGGTAAAGAGCTTAACATTGCAGAGCCTCGGCTTTCTCATCCAATAATAGGGGGATGATAAATGATCTCACAGGGTGGATGTGAGAAATAAAACGATTTAACAGACTCATGTATATGAAGTCATCTGGCTCAGTACCTGGTACGTAGTAAGTTCACAATACATTTTTGTTGGGAGAGCATGAGGAAATACCATGAACTAAGCACAAAAGTCATAGATTGTAAAATTTGCTCACCAAGATTTTCGATACATTTTGGAGAGCAGGGAGTAATGAGTTGGTTATTCCAACAAAGCTAGAACTTAAGGCTTCCATTTTATCAGAAATTCTAGACTTCCAAACAATACTATTTTTCAGCCCTATAGAAATAAGAAAAAAATGCTAACACAGAATTCTCCCTTCTCTATCACCATTATTTGTTTTCCAGTCTTTTCACTTGCCCTAAGAGACTTGACTCCAAAGGAATTATCTGTAAAACATGAAGTTATGGTCCAAAACTCAGTGGTGTGGATTCTCCCAACTGAGTTTAAAGGAGTTAGAATAGGTATTGTGTATAAAGGCAGCATTTTATGCAAATGTAGGCCCCTGGTGATATTTTATAACAATGAATAATTTAATCACAGGTATTATTTTGAATGTTTCCTCTAAGCTAGGTACTATGTTAAGTGATTTGCATATCTTATCTCATTTAATGTTCATAAAAACCCTGTATTCAGTATTTATCATTACTATTTGCCAGATGAGGAAACTGGGGCTCAGAAAAAAGTTAAATCAGAAAAGTAACACATCTAGTAAGCAGAGATGCTTATGACCCTTTGGGGGCACATTTATACTAGATAATGGGAAACTATTAAACTAGGACTGTGTTATGACCACATGGTTGTGCACCAAGTCAGAGTGGGAGCCTGTAATTTCATGCTTCCAGAGTCTTGTAGAATTTGCTTGGACAGTAAACACATCTATCCTGCCATTTCTCACCAGCCCAGTCTGGTTCCAAACATTAAACCTGGTAATGTGATGCTCTGACAACATAACGTCCATTAAGAAGATGCAGATCATCTCATTCTGCCTTTTCTGCTTCTGGCCGCAGGTGATGATGGAAGAAGTCAGAGTCATTATTTGAGGCATTTAACCTCTTACCTTAACAGAGTGGACAGGCCTCAAGTAAATAGCACACTGCAGCCATCCAGAATTGCGGGGCGGGGTGGGGGGGTCTTTTGTGCAAAGGTACTAATGGCACACACAACTCACTTCTTTCCTGCCCTAATCTTTTCACTCTGTCATTATAACACTCCCATACTCATGCTATTTTTCAGGTTTGCCTGGAACTAAAGGAATCACACTAATTCTAAGCAAGATAAAACAGGGTTCACTCCTTATCCACCATTCTTCCTCTATATTGAAATTGTTGGCCCACTGCAACTAGGAGGAAAGGCAGTGGTTGGATAAAATCATGGATTAACTTTCTGGTTCATTCAAAAAGATTATAAAAACCAAAGTGATAACGTTTGTTTTCTTTAAAGCATTCCACCTTTTCTACCAGGTTTTTTACACTTTTCATAATGAACAGTTCTTCATCAAGTGTTTCCACACATGCTGGCCATGCTGTGATCCTCAGAGACCTGAGAAGAGGTGGGGTATGGAAGCCAGTTGGACCTAATTGTGATATGCCAATTTGAAAACCATTCCCTTTGAAGGGTTAAATATTATCTTGCTTAAAAATCCCATTCCTAACTGAACTGGGGAGAAATTAGAAACACTTAGAATTAGATTGCTGAGATAAATGCCTATAATAGACTGTAATAAAGGACACTCCTCTGATTCATCGCTTTGTTCCAGAAAAATAATTCCTTCAGCTTTGCTCTGTATAACACATGGAAAATGGATTATTTTACTCTATCCTGGTTTACTTTACAGTCTATTCCAAATTCCTTAAGTATTTTATGTTGTTGAATTCAAAGTGAAAACAACATGGAGTCTGTGAAGAAAGATGATTTAGCATAATTTTGAACTTCCTTTAAGCATCCAATCAGAGAGATATAAAAATGGTTCAAGAACTGGGATCGAGCATAGTAAAAAATGGTTAAAGCAAAAATGGCACATTTGTAGTTTTGTTACTTCCCCCTAGTTACATGGCAAACGACATCAATAAATAAAGCAACCGACTTCAGTAATGTACACTTAAATAGTTACAAACATACATGTAGAAAAAAAGGATACAGCAGTGCAAAAAATAAATTAGTAAAACAGAAAGAAGTATAAATATTATTTTACACAATGCTTTACCAAACTAAACCATTTGGAATAGGACCACAAGCCAATGAAATAATGTAGCAACATTATTAGTATCTCTGCTTCACATTTCAATCACACAATCATTCACCAATGAAGGAAAGAAAATTAAAGCAAAACCACTTTAAACTTTTAGAAAATTTTGTGTTAAAAGCAGTATTTTTTCTGGGTTCTTGAACACCCCTGCTGTGCATGTAGTTGTGCAGCATGTCAAGAAGTATCTTAAGACAAAAAGTTTCTAACAGGTCACGTTCTTTGGTCTTTCTCTCAATTTCTCTCTGTAGTCAACAGCAAGGTAATAATGCTTTTGTTTGATACTTCCTTCTGTTAGGATGTTATTGCAATTAGATGTATTTACAAGACAACTCCCCTAGGCATTGGGGAGGGTTGAAGTTTCTCTTCAGCAATCCACTCTGACTAGTTTTGGTTTCGAGATATAAAGGCCAGGATACGCCGAATACCATTCAATCTATCCTTTAAGGACCTCATTGCTAGGAATGGGAGCTGAGCTCGGCTTTCCAATGGAAGAACTGCTAATGTCCACCAGCACCAGGCTGGACCATTTGGATTAATCTGCAACAGAGAAACAAAATGGGTTCATCCTATCCTCATGGAAGTGATATCAATGGGCAGGTTTTGAAAGTAGCAAGGTAAATATCCTAGGTGAAACTGCTTGTGTGTGTGGCAGAGACTAATAATTGCCCCTTTATCTATTTCCCCTTATCTTAGCTGGGCGTATAGCCACCCAGAAAAAGAAGACCACATTTCTTAGCCTCCTTTGCAGCTAGGTGAGGCTGTGAGACAAAGTTCTGGCTACTAAGATGTAAAGAGAAGAGATATGTGTGACTTCTAGGTCATGTCCTGGGAAAGGGGCACATGCCCTCCAACTTCCTTCCTCTTTTTCCCTTTCCTCTAGCTAGAACATGGACATGGTGATGATTGGCCTACTTCAATCAGAAGAACAAGGGCAACATTCAAAGGATGGTAGAGCTTTGTGAGGAAGGAACCTGGGTCTCTCAACAACCTCATGGAACAGAGCTGCCCTACACCTCCAAGACATATGCCTGTTATCTTGTTTAAGCTATTTATTTTTGATAGTTGTTAAAGGAAGCAAATCAATATCTTAACAGATTTACTATACTTCCTAGCCAGGGTGATTTTATGAGCTGGAATATCCACTGCTCATTCTCTTCCACTTCTAAGGCTCGATTTAAGGTGATCTGGACTGATGCATACAACTTGTGGGCTTTCCATTCCCATGACCCCTTCCTTAGGCTTTGCATGTCTCTTAACTCCCTTCATTTCCCTGCTTCTGGCTGAAGCCACTGTAGTCAGCGTATGCTATGTCATTATATAGGGCCACAACTCACTTCTCCCCTGAAACCAAACCTATGATTCACAGCCCCAAAGTTCAGCAATCCACCTTTGCAAACATTCCAATTAGAGAACACATTCATAGGAGAAATGCATTCTGTTCTCAGGTTTCCTTTTACTTAGGAGCTTTCCCATCCCACTAAAACCCTTCACCAAAATTCTGTTTGTCGGAAGTTACCCAGACACACATTTTAGGCATTGGTGACTTATTTTCTGCTAAGTCCAAAATAAGCTCTCTGCCCCCAATTTCCTGAATGTTTCTTTTAGGACTGTAGAGAACCACATTCTGCTCAAATCACCTACACATGGGATAATCTACCTCCAAACTGATTCGCCTAATTCCGCCCCAAGCATCACTGCTCTCTTGGCCTCTCTGTTCCTCCAGCTTCATTTGGGTTCACTTTTGTCCCTCGCTGCATTCTGTAATATGCTCTCCCTCATATTACCAGTTTTGAATATTAGATAGACATATTCTGAAGTTTCCCAGGAAAATTAATGAAGACATTTAAGCTGATGTTGATATCTATGGCTGTTTCTAAGAAGCCTCCTCCTGAGACTTAGCACATTCTTATTAGTGGAACCACTGGGTCTGCATCATTGCTGGATCAAACTGGATGGAATTTGGGTTTTTTATTTGTTCATTTGCTCATGCTGCTGCTGCCAAAGCAGCATGTAACAGTCCTAATAAGAAAGAATATGGCCTTGGCTGGTGTAGCTCAGTGGATTGAGCATGGGCCTGCAAACCAAAGGGTCTCCGGTTTGATTCCCAGTCAGGGCACATGCCTGGGTTGTGGGCCAGTTCCCCAGGAGGGGGCGTGTGAGAGGCAACACTCACATTGATGTTTCTCTCCCTCTCTTTCTCCCTCCCTTCCTTTCTCTCTAAAAATAAATAAATAAAATCTTAAAAGAAAAGATATAAAACCCAACTTTCAGCTTTCTGTCACTGAGCCCTTATGAGTCACTCTGTGGCATCTGTGTTTTTTTCTTGTGGAAGATGCTGTTATCATTGCTGATCGCTATCTTCTGCCTGACTGGGGGAGAATGCTTTCCAGAAGGTGAAGGGGAACATTAAGCTTGATCGTGAGCTTGCTCAGAGCTCTGCTGTAGTCCTGAGTCATAGTGGCCCAGAGCCAGGAGCTGGGTTGTTGGGAAGCACTAACTGGCCTTTCTCCCCTCCACATTCATGATGCTTTTGCATGGAGTAAAGAAGCCACCTTTGTGGTCTAGAGACAGCAAGACATTTCAGCCCAGTAAGCTGTTTTAAAGCCTTAAAATGCAAAATGAATAGGAGACTTTAGAGACCTCTTCATCTATCTGCCTCATTTCAGAGATGGGAGAAAAGTAGAGGAAGGGCAAGAGACTTATCCAAGGTCACACAGCTAGAAAGGTAAGCAGGATCAATCTTTTGGCAGGGAAATCAGAATATACATATTCTATTTTACTTTTGTGACAGAGTCAGGAATGAGTGTAAGTAAGATACCTGTGAAGTTCTGGAGGTGATGATGTAGGAGGGCCAGTTCAGAATGTGTGAAAGGTGACTGTGGGAAAATATTTGGCTAGCATATCTCCAGCTTTGTCCTAAAAAGAGAGTATTCTGTGATTCATACCAGGCAAACAAAGCTTGATGGAATTTAATTATCTCCACTTGCTTGGAGAGCTTCTGATCTGCAGCTTGATCTCTCAAAGAGACCTGTCCCTCTAGGAAATAGGCTGACCCAGTAGAACCCAATGAATTGTTTTCTAGTATAATTCAGCCAATGGTAAATTTAACTATTTTTCAAAAGATTTTATTTATTTTTAGAGAGGTGGGAAGGGAGGGAGAGAGAGAAACATTGATGTGCCAGAGAAACACTGATTAGTTGCCTCTCTCATGTCCCCAACTGGGGACCTGGCCCACAACCCAGTCATGTACCCTGACCAGGAATCAAACCAGAAACCTTTCAGTTTGCAGGGTGATGTCCAACCCACTGAACCACACCAATCAGAGCCAGTAAATTTAACTGTTGCGTCAGTTTTCTCAGGTCCTTCCCACCCCTGATGAGGGCAAAGACAAGGGTCTAGGCCTGCAGGACAAAGCATGGAGGAGCCAGGGCATGAAAAGTTGCTGTGGTCTTACAGTTAACGTCCTTTAATGAAGCAGGCCTTATCTCCTATGCCCTGCAGCAATGGAGGAGAGAGTTACTAAGCTGCCTGGAAGAGGCAGCCTTTGGTCCCAGGATACCCTTCTCTTAAGCCTGGTCTTTGTGTGAATCTTGTTGCCCTAACACATTGCTATGGTGTAAATATGGACTCCCACTGTTGTTGATGTCTGTGTTCCCACTTCTCACTTGACTGATCTCTCAAAATCTGTCTTGGACTCAAGTCACTACTGCTATACTTCAGTTCCTCCAATTCTGGGGTCCTTTTGGTCTTACCCTTGATGCCCATTGCCCAGCCACACGATACCAGATTAGATCTACCTTGCTCTCTGCACTTGATCTCGTAGATGACCATGCATGCATCCATCTAATCAAAAATCCTAAGCTCTTTCATCTGCTGGAGGCAAGTGATTAAAAAGAGACACTTTATATACCTGGGGATCTGCATCTTTCTCTGGCATTGGACCAAAGTGATTGAGTATCCGATTCTTCAGAGATGATTTGAGTGAATGAAACCAAGATGACGCTTGCTCATAGACACAGTTATGTAATCCCATGAGCTCAGCACAATCCTCTCCTTGAACCTGAAAGAATCAAAGTGGAAGTGAAATATTCTGTACCTTCTCCATAACCCCTAGAGCCACTGTTGGCATCTGACTTTCCTGAACATCCATCCTATCCTCCTATAGGAAGGCTCACCCACCTGGCTTTCTCTTGTGTGGTATGTGAAAGCTATGCAGCAAGATGATCGACTATGCGTAAATACAGCTGAGAGTAGAGGAAGGAGAAAGATTCAGCTGGGGAAATTGGCTGAAACAGCAACACATACAGAAAACCAGAAATGCAAACTGGCCTGACTAGAGGCATGCTCTTAAACTAGGTTATGCTGGCTTTGTCTCTTTCCTTTTCATTTGTTGCATCTGCTTTCTCATTGCTCACTAGGAAGAGAGACACAAAAGTGTCTGTTTCTCACTGTATAACTCTGTCTTCCAAGTTGAATACATTTTTTCATTGATCAAATACTTATTAATAGCGTTCTATGTAGTAAATGTAAATATAAGTGGACATGGATTATTTACCTCCTCTTCTGCCCATTAGTCCAGAAAACAAAGGATTAATCAGACATGCCATCTTTCTACCTATGGGATGACGCATTATTGGAAAGGGCTCTTAGCCAGGTTGCCCATTTAAAAATACAAATGTACATGTGAATCTCCAATTATCTCAAAAGAAAAAGTTTTAAAATGTATATAAATTGATAGAAACAATACATATATGTAGACCCCTCTTGAGATCTATCTCCTGCTTCCCCTGAAAGAGACTTAACCCCTAGGTGAATGGGCACAAAGGTTGGTCTGCCTTGGCATTTCTTATACATTAATATAACTCAGCATCTAAGCAGGAAGAGCCAGAACAGGGGGTGATCTCACTGTCATTCTACAACCCAGTAGCAATCCAGCAGCATTCAAGGTTGCTGCACCAATTTGATGAGAAATCCCAAGGTTTCCAATGGTGCTGAAAAATCTTTTTACAACCATCTCCATCTGCAAAGCCAAGGGAATAGCCTGGCTTTAGAATTTTTGGCTTAGCCACTCTTACCTTTTGGTCTTCAATGTATTCAATGTCAGCTGTGTTGTAGCCATCCCTCTGGCCCTGATGGAGGACCTTGAAGCGCCTCTTGCCTATGCTGTCAACCACTGAACGGCCATCAGCAAAGAATTGAACATTTCTGATCTCTAGGATGCAGCCATATTCTGCAAACCTGTTTATTGGAAATAAAGTCAAGAAAGTGAAATCTTCGTGAGTTATTTCTCACCTCACCAAGCCACTTCTACAATTGCATGCTGCACCTCAAGGGACTTATGCCTATTCACCTATCCCAGGATCTACAGCTACAGCTACACAACAGGCAGTACCTTTGTGAGAAAAAATATCTTAATGTATTAGTATAACTGCCATTTATTGAGCACATACCACATGCTAGGTATTGCGCTTGGTACTTTGCGTTAATTATGAACTCAGCAGTCCTCCCAACAAACCCAATGATGTAGGCATTCTCATAGTAACCCATTTTACAGATAAGGAAACTGAGTCACAGAAAGGGTAAGTAACTTTCCCAAAGTCAAGCTTGTCCCAAGGCTAAAGCCAGAATATGAATTCAAGCAGTGCGACTCCAGAGCTCATACTCTTTTTTAAAGAAAACATTTTTCTTTTTTTAATCTTAGCTTTTTAAAAAATATTTTATTTATTTTTAGAGAGAGGGGAAGGAACAGAGAAAGAGAGGGAGAGAAACATCAATGTCTGGTTGCCTTTTGCACACCTCCTACCAGGAACCTGGCCCACAATCCAGGCATGTGCCCCGACTGAGAATTGAACCAGCTACTTTTTGGTTCACAGGCCGGCACTCATTCCACTGAGCCACACCAGCCAGGGCAAGAGCCCACACTCTTATAAAATAAGTTTTATAGTGTATACTACCCATTTAACAAAAGAGTAACCCTGAGGTTACTTTAAATAGGAAGCCTCTCACATGATAAACCAGGAGCTAGAGGGACTATGATCCTTACAAAGACTCATGGTCATAAGCTGGCTAAGTCTCATGAACTGTACCTCCCAATCTCCTGGGAGAGCCCCAAGGTAAAATAAAAACCTTCTCCACCTAACTCTCTTGACTCACAAAGCTCCTCACTTACCCTTTTTTAAAATTAATTATTTAAAGATTTTATTTATTTATCTTTAGAGGGGAAGGGAAGGAGAGAGGGAGAGAAATATCAATGTATGGTTGCCTCTCAGGCATCCCCTGCTGGGAACTGGCCTGCAACCCAGGCATATGCCCTGACTGGGAATCGAACCATGATCCTTCCGTTCGCAGGCTCATGCTAAATCCACTGAGCTACACCAGCCAGGGCCCTCACTTACCCTTTGATGGGATCTCCAAGGCACATGCCGAACTGTCTTGTGCCTGTCTCAATGCATCTACGAATCATCAGACGGTAACAAGGCTCAAAGATGTGCAGGGGACAAGGAACAGTGGGATAGGCCATAGTACACACGAAAATAGGCACATTCTTATTTAAGCTGTCAGGAAGAGCAAATGACATGGTTCTCAATGAAATAGAGCATAGCATAGAGAGGTTGATCAAACATCACCATGTGGTTTCCCCACAGGAAGGCAAGGAGACATCAAATTTTGATGGCTGATAAAAAAGACTGAAATACAACTGATGCTGTGGACTGAGTCCCACGATGGGGTTAGCCTAAGGGCTTGGAGAGGAAAATTGACATTCTACACAATCTAATTTGGCTAAAGTTCTCTAGTACATTAACATGGTAGGTGACAGTTGTATTTCTTTTTTTTTCTTTCATGCCCTCCACTCAAACAATCTCTCCAAGTGTCTTGCTGGCAGTATGGAGAATGGTACTGGTGGTAAAGTAGAGCCAGATCTCCAGAGGCATAGTGGGAAATTCTCTGCAGAATCACCATGAGCACCTCAAATTTGCAAAGTCCCTAGATCTGCTGGCAGGTCCATCTGGGAAAAGGAGGGAGCAGTGGAAAGGCAAGAGTAATTTAGCCTAGTGATAGTCAAATACACCTGTGTATCAGAATCACTGGGGGTTGTTGAATCCCAACAACCAGGTTGCAGCACCCCAGAGACCCTGGTGCAATAGCTCTGGGATCAGGACTCAGGAGTCTGCCCTTAAATGAGTGCCCATGAAGATTCAGACACACAGTCTGAGAGGTACCACCAACTGGGCCAGCTCCTCCTGGATCCCTGTTCTCTTATTTGTCTAGTAAGTCCAATATAGGAACAGCTGAACCTATCAATAGATATAAGACCATTTGCCCAAATCCCAAAAGGATTAAGTTTATGATGCCTTTAAATAGAAACCCCTCTAGTATATTCCAGTGTTTGTTAATAAAACATTAAATAATATTCAAGAGGAGGGCTCAGAGATTCAAGGCAAGCTTAAGAATCAGAAATAAAGATAAAGAATCCCTAAGTAGATCCAATATAAGTTAATGAGAAAGAGAGGATTTCATTTCTAGCTTCCCAGGAAAACATGTTGTTATGTTATAAGTGAGAGGGACATTCAGACAAACTGGTGGCAGTTTAGAAATGGTTCTTTACAGGGTGGGCATAAAACCACAACAGCTTTTGCCATCAGGAACCTTGCCCCCAGAATGCTGTGAGGATTCCACTGGGGTAGAGACAAGAAGGCAGCAGTATGAGAGGCAGAAATTAGTGATTGTCTATTGCTTTCTCTTCTAAAGGAGCTTTTCTTCTAGGCAGAGAGCTTGGAGCCCTATTTGCAACACCATCACTCCCCTTCACCTCTCACATGACCTGTGCATGGCAGAGAAGGCAGCATTCTTACTACTACCATTTATTAAATGCTTATGAGGCACTAGCTCATTTGATTTTCATAACAAGCCACGAAGTAAGAACTATTATCATCCCCAAACTACAGATGAGGAAACAAAGGCCCAGAGAGGTGAAGTGACTTGCCTAGGGTCATGAAGTACATTTACTTTGTGGCAAAAGTGGGTCATGATCCCATGTCTGGCTGACACCAAAGTTCTTAACCTCATAGCACCTCCTTATGTATTTGAAAACAGTCTCCTGGACACTTCTAGACACTTAAGCTGTTCCAACTTACTCCTGCCAGTGACACTCAGTCACTAGTGCCAAGATCTGACCCAGTCAGTGGTTTGGCTAATGCTTCCTCAACGGTGTGCTGGTGAATATTGAACAACAGACTTTCTAGGGGGCAAAAAAATTCCTGGTTTATATAACATTTGCCAATTTCCATGGTGAAAACCATGGCCAATTTCAAGCTACCAACATGACATCACTTAATGAGGAGTTAGGAAGAAATGTGCACATTCAGCTCTGTGAGCTGGTATGAGTAAAACTGAAAATAGAAACTTGCATATACATACTTAGAAAGTTCTTCCATTTCCTCTTCATGAAGCCTCCTTCTTTCCTTGAGTTCTTCTGGAAGGAATTTAGCTATTAGCTCTTCTATTATGATATTTTTGCTGTATTTTCTTGATGCCAAGCACTATATGAGGAACGAGGCAATTAGACATTTTATACAGTCATCAGAAAAACACAAAACACTTATGATGCATTCAATAGACTAGTCAAAAGACCCGCATATTGGAGTAATTTGGACCCACACATTAGCAGCTGATACTATCATAATATATGTATTCTCTAGATGTTACAGTTAAAAAAACAAACAAACAACATACTGTGATTACCAGAGGAAAGTGGGGTGAGTGGAGGTAGAAGAGGGTAAAGGGGGGAATAAGTGGTGACAGAAGGAGACTTGAATTGGGATAATGAACATACAATACAATACACAGATGATTTACTATAGAACTGTATGATTGAAACCTATATAATTTTATTAACCAATATCACCCTAGTAAATTCAATGCAGATTAAAAAACACATGCATTTGATTATTCTAATTAGAAAAAGTATTCATGAAGCCAAATCTTTGGTGGGCTGTATTAGAAGCACAAAGCCTGGAATATATGTGTATTCACAATGGTGTACATTTTGCGCCTTGCATTACTTTGAAAGTGTCTCAGAAAACCTGGACAGGCCTATCTTCACAAGAATTTTATAGGTATTTATGAAGATGATTCTTTAGTAAATCTTTTTTGGGCATGGACTAATTTGTACCTCTTCATAGTCTTATTCTGTACAATCTGCATATAGTACATCAAACTTAGAGGTATGACCTTAAAATTAACTTTTTTTAGCTTCTGCTGGTGTGGCTCAGTGCATTGAGTGCTGGCCTGCGAACCAAAGGGTCGCCAGTTTGATTCCCAGTCAGGTCATACACCCGGGTTGCAGACCAGGTCCCCAATAGGGGGCATGTGAGATTCAACCGCACACTGATATTTCTCTCCCTCTCTCCCTCCCTTCCCCTCTCTAAAATAAATAAAATCTTTAAAAAATAAAAAATTAACTTTTTAGAAAATCACAATGTCAATAAAATTTAAAATGCTTAAAAACTAAAAAAGAAAAAGAAAAAGTATTCTAACAAGGGGGAAAGACTTGCATTTATGTTTTAAAAATCTCATTGCTTTCCCTAAACACTGAAATTGAGATCATGTTCTTGTTTAAAAAGGTGGTGGTGGTGGTGGTGGGGAAATCCTTCCCTTTCCCATTTCTATTATTGTGTTTTCAAGCTCACAGGAATGGTCTCCACCTGGGACTTGGTGAATGTCGGTGGTCAAAGGTTCAGGGAACTAAAAAGCAATTCTCAATCATTGATTCTTTCCTATCCCACCCCACTCCCACACCATCTCAATGTTTGTCTTCTGGATATTTCAAGTCTAAGTATTTTTCTTCTCTATCTTAAAAAAAAACAGTTAAATACTGGTGATTTTGTTTGTCTATTTCTTTTTTTTAATATACCATCTAGGTATCACTGAAATTATATTGTAAACATTATTTCAGACTGAACTCAGTCTCATTGTCACTATTACTCTCCACCCAAACCTCCTACTGCAAGCATATCCAGACATCTGTAAGTAGGGGGCATTTAACTGTGTGGAGCAGGCGATAAAGCATCTGCAGAGTTGCTCACTATGGAAGCTACCCACACAGGCCCAGCAGGGAGAACTCCTGAATATAAAATTGCTGACTTCAGACAATGTATTTCCTTTCCTGGTATGGGCTAGGTCTGTCTATTCTGCAGGGAATATTATTAGCATAAGATATTTATCTCTCTGGCAAATGGTGTAAGTGTGATCCTGTGTGCATACAAAGAGATAGATGAGAATATCTTCTAGCCCCTAAGTCTGGGACCCTGCAGCATCTGCCTCCAGGATACCTTATCAGCCACTGCCATTGAATGGCTGCAGGAAAACCAACTGCTTTGCCCAGTCCCAGTCTTGGGGAAAAGCAATGACTCAGGAGGTAGCTAACCCAAGAAGGAGGTGAGTCTTCTGCTGATGCTAAAACAAAAACCCAGCAAAGGCACATACTAAACTGTTAATGGTGGTTTTCTCCAGGTGATGAACATAATGGTAGACTTTTTTCTGTTTATCTGAATGTTGCAGTGTTACCATAATACAAATATATTATTTAAGTGTAAGGACTGTGTGCTTCTCACATACAATCAGCAGCAAATCCTATGCCTTTACCTAGGCAAGGTATGACACTGACCCTCCCCCAACCCAATACCAACACTCAGGATTATCCTGGATGATCATTTCACTCCATTGCCTTAGTTTAAACGTTGCAGTGTTGGTAAAGCTCAACATATGACTTCTCTGGGCCTACATTCACCTAGAAATGGTCTTGTGTCTCCAACTTCTCCTCAAGGATGACAGGGATCAAGGAACATTAATACTGATTTTAAAATGTGGCATGCAAGTTCTTGAGGGAGGGAAAACAAAATGGATTCCTTGGTCTTCTTGTGCTAAAGAAAATTCCATCAGGTCCACTTGAAAAAGAACGGTGGTAATTTGTGTGATTCATTTGAAGAGCTGGAAGTCCCAGAGCTTTTCAAGTAGACAAGGATCTAATAATAAATACAGTGGCTTCTGAGGGGCAGAAGAAGGATGACATTGAAGGTCCATGAGGTTTCTGCACCCTTGAGAATGATCTCTTCAAACCACAGAATTAACATTGACAATAAGGGGACGTAGAGTTCGTTTGGTCCAAGCCCAGAGAGAATACAAGATTTACTCAACATTACAGTGAATCAGTTGCCATGATGGGATTAGAACCAAGATCCATTTTTATCATCAATGTAATATTTTTGTTTCCAATACAAATTCATTTCATTACCAACAGTTCATAAAAAGCTAGATGTTGCCTCATTTTTCTAAAGGACTTTGTGGAGAGGGGAGGAGTTTTCTGTAAAACAGGGAAAAGATAAATGGTCTGAGCGGGTATTTTGCCCTAGCAGAGTGCAGTGGCTTGGGATCCAAGAGGACAGTCTGTTAAGTACCCAATTCCAAATATGCCAACCAAACCAGTAAAGAAACAATGTTTTACCTGTGAAAGACCATCTTTGCACAGTGGACACTTTGCGTTGTGATCTAGGCATCTTTCAAGGCATTTTAAGCAAAATGTGTGTCCACAAGGTGTTGTGACTGGCTCATAGAATAATCTGAAATTTAGAAATCAAAATGCAAGAAAACTACAATAAGACCAAAAATAAAAGACAGAGCTACCAAATTTTAAGGTTTTATAGTATTATTCGGAAAATTCTGCATGTTGGGGGGAGTTCGTTTTTTCTTAATCCATGTTGTTGCATTTCAGAAAAGCACTTGCTTTTTATTTCTGAGCTGAATTGTAAAAGAATACATTTCTTAAAGTTCAGGACATAGCTAGATCATTTTGTAGCATTAGTTCTAGTCAGTCTTTTCTGGGGCATCCAGATTTCTTTCACTGTCTATAGATGAATACCCAGGGTATCTGAGTAGATTCTTCTATTCTAAAATATTTAGCCAATCTCTTCACCTGAGTGTATGCAAACACACAGATAGATACACACACATTCATATGTTTACCTGTTTAACTACTTTATATCACATGGCCATGGAAAAAGACTTGGTTTGTTTGCTAACCTTGACTCTATTTTTTACCTATGCAATGTTTACTCCTTGAAGGACTTGAAATTGAACCTGTAACAAACATATCAATATAACTGCCATTTGTATGAATGAATCATTGTTCTACGGGCAGTAGAGTAATATTATTAATGTGCTTAGTAATAGATAGATAGATACATACATATGTACATATGCATATATATATATATCTCAATTAAATTCTATTTTAATTGTTTGTGGGAGCTGGATGTTTTTTCAAAGCAATCTGGGGGACTTTTTAAAAGCTATTCTGTACATTGAGAGATTCATGGATTTACTTTGCTTAAAGAAAGGCTCACCTGTAGCAGAACCACTGGGTTGGGGCAGCTGAAAATGATGGTTTACAAATGGAGCTCCCACTCACCAAGAGGACAGAAAGAAGGGAAAGACCCTGACCAGACTATTTTGACCTTACAAGAGCATCAGTTGAGAGAAGAGGCTACCAGCTGCACAGCCCCCTCATGTGGCCTTGGCTGAGACGTGCATCAGCAGCCTGGCCTGCACTGCCAGACTGAGCAGAAGAATCAAAATTTCAGAGCTGAAAAGTACTTGAGAAAAAATTATTCACCATGCAGAATGAAACTGAAGTCTAGGGGGGATACGGTTGCTTATCTACGTGTACACAGCTAACTGTTGGCCAATGAAAGGATCTCCAACTTCACTCCAGTCACGTGTTCTTTCCTATTAGAACGATTCTCAACCATTGCTGTGTGTGAGAGTCTACTGCGGAGCTTTTTCTTTAAACAGCTTTATTGATGTATAATTGATGTGTAATAAACTGCACATATTTAAAGTATACAGTTTGATAAGTTGTAACATATGCACACACCTATAAAATCACCTCCACAATCAAAATTGTGAACATATCCGTCACCCTCAAACATCTCATGCCCCTTTGTAAACCCACCCTCCGACTCCTCCTCATCCTCCCCTCCCCACCACCTGGAGGACTTTTAAAAACTACACATGCCCAGGACCACATCTGCAGAGATTCAGATCAGTTGGTTCAGAGTAAGGGCCAGGCATCAGGACTTTTTAAAGCTCCTTGGGTGGTTTTAATGTGCAACCAGAGTTGAGAATCACTGTATTACACACTCCTACTAATCTCTGCAGAGGCAAACCTTCTGTCACCCATGGAGCTTTAAATATGTAGACATGGCGAAGCCCCACCAGATAAACTTTGTCAGTCAGCAGGTCAAGGGGAGGGACGGTGATTTGATATTTTTAACAAGCTATTGCAGGTCTGGAGTAGAAGCAAGACTTTTCATATATTTGCTTTGTTCTACTTTTTGAATGTTATAATCCTGTTTTAAAAGTAACTAACTTACTTTCAAGTAATACATTTTAGTTATTAAATTGTCCAAAAAGTAAAATTAATTTTCAAAAAACCCTCTTTATGGTGGAGTTCTTAACTGGTTCACTAAGGCAAAAAGAAAAACAAATCAAAGTTTGAGAACTGGGAAGAAAAAAACCAAATCTATCATTATTCACAAATAGTATGATGGTGAACTTAGAAAATCTAAAAGAGTCTACCTAATGATTATTAGAATTAATAAGAGTTGCTAGAATTCATAAGGTTGCTACAAAACTACACACACAACAGTATTCTATATATCAGCAACAAACACGAGACAATTGATTTTTAAAGATGACATTTACAATTGCTTTTCAAAATCAAGTACCCAAGAATAAATCTAACAAAAGTTATACAAGACTTCTATTGGAAACAACTATAAACACTTCATTGAAAGAAAATAAAGAAGATCTAAATAAGCACCAATACAAATCCCACAGGTTATTTGACTTGTTTTTGTGGAGCAAGGTGATTTCTACACTTTATAAGGCAAGTCACAGGACCAATAAGAGCCAAGACACTTCTGAAGAGCAATAATGTGGGAAGACTTGGTCTACCAGACGTCCGAACTTATAAAGCTCTAGTGATTAAAACAGTATAGGACCAGCACAAAGACACATAAATCTGTGGAATAGAATAGAAAGCCCAGAAATAGATCCAGACACAGATTCTTGATTTATGACAAATGTGGCATTTCAAAACAGAAGGGAGATTTTCAGTATATAAATAGCATTCTCAATAAATGCTAGTTGGTATATATGCTGCTGAAGCAAGCACAATAAGTGCTATTTGGGAATAGTTGGTTATCCACAGAGGGAAATAGAGTTAAACCATTTCTCACACTATACACAAAAATCAATTCCATGTGGGCTGTAAAAATAAGTGTGAAAGACAAACAGTAAAGCTTTTAGAAGATAAACAGAATATCTTTATGACTTCAAGGTTTAACAAAAATTTCTTAAACAAGACACATACAAAAAGCACTAACTAGAACTGAAGAGATTGGTAATTTTTACTTCATTAAAATTAAGAACTTGTAAGTTCATGAAAAGATACCATTAAGAGAGCAAATAGGCAAGCCATAGAATGAGAGAGGGTGCTTGCAGCACCTCTGACTAACAAAAGACTTGTGTCTAAAGCACACATAGAGTTCCTGCAACTCATTAAGAAAAAAAGAGAGAACATAACTGAAAATGGGCAAAGACTTATATGCACCATTATACATAAAAACTGTTCATAGCAATGTTCTTCATAATAGCCCCAAACTAGAAAATGCCCAAATATCCATCTATAATAGAACTAATAATTGTGGTAGATTCATACAGTAGGACAATATATGTACACTTACAAAAATGAACAAACTTCACCTACCTGTAATAACATTGGTAAATCTTAATACTGAGGGAAAGAAGGCAGAACAAAATAATACATTTGGGATAATTCCATTTACATAACGGAATTTTTTAAAAAAATAGGCAAAACTAAATTACAGTTTAGAGATGCATACATGGGTGGTAAAAGTATCTTTTTAAAGAAAAGATAAAAGTGAAGATAGTGGTTTTAGGAGGAGGGTGAGGGAGTTGTGATTTGAAAGTGGTGTCTAGGCAGCTTCTGGGGTGTTGACACTTTCATTTCTTGAACCGAGATGGGTTGCATGAGTGTCCTCTTTACAATATTTTGGTAAGAGCATACACTTATATTTTATGTACTTTTCCACCATGTATATTTCACAATTAAAATGTTGTTCAAAAGTGTGATTTACAGGCTGATTGGAGACCCATGCTGTGATCTAAGTACTAACGCAGCCAAACCAGAGTATCTCACTTCCTCAGTAGTGTCAGTCTCATGAATCTGAATGCTTTAAATTATTCAGTGAGGCTAATGATGAAGATGATTGATGAATCTGTATCTGCAAAACTATTTTGCCTGAGAATTTCAGTACTGGATCTTTAGTTCATTTAACAATGTAATTCACATAAAATGACGATGACAAAGCTGGTTAATTAATTGCAATAACTACTGACACTTAATGAGCAGATGAGTGAAATAGATACAAATGGGTACAGCAACTCTTTGTAAGAGCTATGATTAAAATGGCCCTGATTTGCATGATCACAAACAAAAGTGCTGCCACAGACGGTGCACAATTATTGCTTTGAAATAACTCAAGGTTCAAATGCTTAGAATATATCACCTTTCAACACTGGATTCACTTCTATATTCAGGGTGACTGTACTACAAAGGCTGACTGAGTAAAGTGATTAGAAACAGATGGAATGTTGTTCTTATTGTCCTCTTGCTATTCTGGGTGTGTACAATACTATTTTTCACATAAATTAAGTTTATATATTAATAGGCAGTAATTATCATTAGCTCCATTTTACTACCAAGGAAATTAAGGTCCAGACAGGTTAAATAACTTGCCTAAGATCACATGGCTAATGAGGGCTTGGCTATGATGTCACATGTGATTCCCAGCCGCATCTTCTTTCTCCACCATATGACATGGCCATGACTGTGTGTACCTCTGTCTCTAGAACAGACATCATCCATGTACGTGTAGAAGCACATACTCACACACACTTTTCTCCCTCTGTTTCTGTTTCCTTCCCTCCTTTCTCCACTCCCCTGAGAGATAACTCTGGACAGATAGATGGATGGATGAATAAATAGATAGATAGACAGATAGACAGGGAGCTAGATAGCAGATATACTCTTGAATTCTTCTACCTTCTCTTTACCACTTTTGACAATGATTTCAGAAAACACTTGATGGATACATTTACAAATCAGAATAGAGCCAGATTTTTCCACAAGAAAACATTTTACCTTGTCACATGAAGGATTAAACAATAGTAATAATAAATGTTTTCAGTTAGATCTCAGTCTGGATAAAATGTTTAGGTTATCTGAAAATAGCTATCTTTTCCCACCAGTTACATCCTTGTATTGTGTTCCTCTGCTGCTATCAAATGACAGCAAAAAGGGACAGAAAAGGAGGGGGAGGTAGAGAGAGGGAGAGAGAATAGAATAGAACAGAAAGAACCGACTCCCTAACACCCAGGTAGCTGAGTAGCTAAACCTAGGTTAAATATAAAGCTTTTTTTGTTGTTGTTTTAATTGACAAAGAGGTCACTGGGTCATTAGGTAATTGGTTCAGATATCAAACATTCTTGCTCCATATCTCAAAATATTCTTGTCACCCCAAAGGTGCTTCTCCACAGAAGCCCCAGAGGTGATACCCTGTGGCTAGGGTATCCATATCAGGTAAATCTTAAGGAAGTATTTTCTGTCACCAAAAACTGAGGGGCAGAATGCTGAGGTGTTGGAATTAGGAAGAAACTTCCCCAACAGAGGGAGAGTTGGAGACTGAAAACTTCCTCATGAATGCAGTCACCAATTATTGCTTCATTCACTCTTTTCACCCTTTCCAGTAGAATTTATAAGCTACTCCTTATTTTCTCCCTAGACCCACAATAGATAAATTTGCACTCTGACTTGTCTTCTATCAATGCAGCACCACAGGATTGCAGTTAATTCTAGAAACTAGCATAGAAGATACAAATATCTAGTTTACACGACCCAGCAGATTGTTTTAAAATATCTGTCCTCTTAGACCTTCTCCCCCAAAGACACATGAGGGTCATAATAGAACCTAATAATAATCCTAACCACAATAATAATAAGAAAAACACTAAAGAGAAGTGAAAACAGGAGCTTTTTCAAGACTACAATAATTCAAGCTAAAGCATGTATATGAAATAGCACCTATCAACATCTGATTTGCGACTTAGAGACAAACCTTGTTGGAAGGGGAACTACATGCTTCTAACCAAGGGCTACAGTTTTAAGAGCCTTGAGATCAGAAATGCTCTCTGAATTTGGCAGGTTTCTTTTTGCCATAAAGCAGCTAGGGTCCTCCTATAACTTCCTGACCTATAAAAGAGCTACTCCAGACAAACATGGCTTTTTGTTTTGAAGTCTCACTTGGAACACAAGGGGCAGGATAAGGGAAATAATAGCTTTTAAAGTCAGTGCAAGAAAACTAAAAGGGGTCTTATCTTGGTGTTTACTTCTTGGATCAGATTTCTAACCCTTCTCTGAAGCCCCCTGTTGAGACCAGGGACAAACAAGATGAAAGGGAGAAAACAGAGGAAAGGGAACAAAAGAACTTCAACTTCAGGATTCTTAGTCCTCAGGGAAAACACAAACAGGATGAGTCTGTGTTTTTGATTCTGTGTCCCCTGGATGTCAGGAGAAGGGATAAGTACACGAAGGAGTTGGGCTTTCTGAGCAGGCTGAATCAAGTCTCTCAAAGTTTGATATATGAGAGCCCACAGCTCACAGCACAGGCTTAGAATCACCATAGCATTTCCTGTGGAAGCCCATTTCTCTGCTGAGAAGCAGTTTCTCTGTCCCATACTTTGGTTCTGGCATGACCCACCTGCCAATTTGTTGTGGAGGAGAGGGAGGTGGTAAAAGGAAACAAATCCCCAACAGTATATGGAAGGCTTTCCTTGAATGCTTCTACATTCCATCTGTTGAACTGTTCATTATCACATTTGTCTGAACTTATGAGCAAATCTGCCAACTCTAATTCTTTTAAGAGAAACAAAAGGTACATGTTCAAGTAATGGCTGCCTTACTCATTTTTATTCAGGATGGCAAGAACAGTTATTCTGAGTACAAATGGATGTGATTGATATGGAAGGCTTGGAAAGGGCAAGAAAACATCTCAGGATCCTTTGCTGGCTGGATCTTACTGTGTGATGGACCAAAAGATTATTTTCTTGACATATCTTCTCTTGCCTCAACCATCTGAACAACTTTTATGCAAGTATCTCAATCTTCTTTTGTATTCTTTTAGAAAAAAGACAGATTTGAGACTTTACTGAAAACTGTGGACCTTCTACACTTTTATATACAACATCAGGGTATCCATAGATCTATTAGAATGCATACATAGAACTTCCTCATGGACCTAAAGTAAGGAACCTATGGTCTAACACAAAAAAGTAATTAACATTTATTGAGTACTTACTCTGTGTCAAGCACTATGCTCATTGTTTTAAGTAGATTTTCTCAATTAATCATAACCACCCCATAAGATAGGGACAACTGTTATCTATTTTACTGATGAGAAAACAGTGGCACAGTGAGTCATGTGCTGCAGGTCCAACAGCCAATAGGTGGCAGAGCCATGGTTCAAACCCAGGCCATCTAGCTTTGGAGCTCCTCCTCTTAGCCACAAAGTCACAGCTTTGAAATAAAACAAATGAAAGTATTTTTTTCACATAGACCATGATTGTAGCAGCTTCCTTTGGTGGGGCAGGGAAGCATTTGGATAATTTGCCTCTCAAGAGATCTGAAAAGTTCAGATGATAAGGCACTAGGCAAAGGAAAGATGCTTGGCCAAGCAGTACAGGCTTACTACTAATCCTCTTCATGGAACAAAACCAACATTAGGCAGGCCTTCTACTTTGTTTCCAAAGAATAGACCTATGGCACTGACAATTAGGCCTTGAGCTTTGAGGTCTTGATCCAGTAGTTAACATTAGTTTCAGAGTCATAATCTAGATACCTACAAAGGCCAGAAAAGTGATACAAATGTGAGATGCAGGTTAATATAAGGCAGTGAGTGGGGGAGGGACCATTACCAATTGGAGAGTGTGTGTCTCATCTCAAGATATTCGCATTTCACAACAAAAAAATCCCGTGAAGACCAAACACAAGACATTCAGCCTGTGGGCTACCAGGTTGTGACCTCTGAGTAGACCATTTCTTCCCAGTCTCTCAGTATTTCCAAGTACAGGGGATGCAATCAGTAAACAGAGGACACAAGCTAGTCTATGTCACAATTGATGTAATCTCCTTTTTGATAGAACCATGTTTTTATGTGCTAACTGATGGAGCAGTAGGTCACTAGCAGAAAGATCTACACACCAGAGGGGAAGACTGCTCAGGCAGTAAGTGATACCACACATCACATACCTCATACATAGGGAGCATTCAAGGTCAGATGCGTCAAAAGATGCTAGGGGAACACTGAGAGCAGGTTTGGCCTCCATATTGGTGGAAAGATCTGTGATTTAGAAAGCAATAAGTCAGAGTTGGACCTACCTTGGTTTCACAGATTGTATTTCTGAGGTTAAAGAGCCCAATTACTTTTTTGGTTTCTACTTTCACCCCCTTCTAGAAAGTTGATTTAGTGGCCACCTGACCCACTGAGAATGGGATACCCTGAAGTAGACTCTCAAGGCATCCAGCAGCCCTATTAAAAGAGAAGTGAAAGTTAGGAGATGTCCAGGAGCCCTGGGGACTTCATTCCAGAGCAACAGGCATCTCATACAGTAGGAGCAGCAGCAGCAACTCCATGGAATGAGCCAGGCCTTCAAAGGTGATACTGAATCTTGGCACTGCCCACCTCTCTTGGAAAGCTATTGAGCTACAGTTGCTGCTTCTCAGATGCCTACCTACAGAAACACACCTGGGAATGAGCAGAGTGTGGCCTGATCACATGGCTAGTCCTTCATTCCTGGAACAGGGATTGGGGTAGGGAGAGTTTGGCCTGGCAGGAAGTGACACCATCAAGGGCATTGGATGTCATTACTTGAAACTGTGCTTGACCTTATAATGAAGCCTTGGCTTTCCATTATAATTATTCTTCAGCACTGGCAGTATGCTGGGAAATGCACATGCTCTCATGGAAACTTCCCAGCAACTCCTGAGGTGTCACAGCTAAATGCCAGAGCAGGGCCACACACCCAGAGCCTCAGGAGTCCTTATATGGAAAGCAAAAAACTTGTATATACTGGGGAACCCAGGCATCTCCTCCAAGCCCCTTTCACCCTGGGTAGAGTCTGTACCTGGCTTAGAGGCTTTATTAGGCACCCCTGGGTCTTGGGGTTCAATCTGACAATGTTTCCTTTTCTTTTCCTGGCATTTGCCAGTCTTGATGGAGGCGGCTTCTAGAGAGGCAGAGTCCCCCTTCTTCTCCTCTTCTCCTTCCTGGTCTTTCATGTCACCTTGTTGCCCATCCTCCTTTACTTTTGCTGGGTTCACCAGGCTCTTACGGTCCTGACTGGCTGCTGCATCCTCCTGACTGGAACAATGTGGGAGCTCAGTATTTTCCTGGAGAAAGAAAGAGCCAAACATCAGAATCTACTAAGGACCAACACTGTGCTCTGATATTCATTCCACAAGGGATAGAGAGAGAACTACCCAGCTCTGATCATTTAGTGGACGTATAGCTTAACCGGGAAGGGTAGCCATAAGGTGTACTTCCTACTTCCACCTACATATCATCAACGACAAAGGCATGTCCAGCTTGGGCAGAGTGGAGGGACTTCCCTAGGCAAGGACAGAAAGGCATGTAAGGGAGAGATTCCTTGGGTAGTGGTGAAGGGGAGGAATGTAAGATGTAGCACCAGTCCCCTCTCCTATCCAGATCGTTCCCCAGTTAACAACATTAGGGAAAGCAAGGCATGCAGTGAGGGTACCCTGTCAGTCAGTGCTTCCTCTCACCTTACTGCCATTCTAGGCTAGCTGCAAGCCCCCCAGCCCAGCTCCAAAAGGACTTAAGTAAGGCTTTGGTACATGTATGTCCATAGACCTGCAGTTACCTCATGCTCCAGAGCTGTATCTTATACTGTTCAAATGAACTAGGGCCAAACTATTCCCTTTACTAGATTTTGAAGAAGAAATCTGAAAAAGAGACAAAATCACTGGGTAAAACAATCAATAATGTCTCTAGCCTTTTCAAGAATGTTTGTCCAGGAGAGGGATATTTGAAAATGGATCTAGAAATAAATCCAATAACAAAGTGTTTATGCAGATTTACCTGGAGAATCCCTCTTTTTTCTAAACCCATAGTCTACAGGTCCAAATGCTCATGTTCCTGTTTCCCTTCCAACCCCTGACAAAAAATTGGTAGATAGATGAAAAATGAGAGCCATAAGGTTGGGAGAAAACAATGAGGTGAGGAGAAAAAGGATGTGGGTTTTCTCAGTTTCTAACCTGGGGAGTTCAGGGATTTTTTCCCAGCACCATAACAATGCTGTGTCCTCAACTCTCATGAGCCCTAGGCATTGTCTACACAGGAGGACGCTGCTTTGCAAAGCACAGTTGAGGTGGAAACCCTGTCCCTGTTCCCCAGCTGGCTCTCATTGGAAAGCCAGGGGTGCTCTTTTTCTTCATTTTGGATTGAATTACAATTAGAAGTCACTCCAGACACTTTGCTTCAGTGTTAGTGTTCTTACTCATGTAATCATGATCTCATACAATTACTGAAATGCACTACAGCTTCTATGACTTCAGGATATACTCTGAGTTCTACCTTCCCCTTTTTTGAGTTGGACACAGCTGCATTTAATTCCTTCTCCTGAGCAGGGAGAGAAACTGGGGCAATGTAAGGTTTCCATTTGCCAGAGAATCCAAGAAGCCACAGAGATCCCAGGGCTTCCATACAGGGGAAGAACACAGGGCCCAAGTGGAGCAGGGACTGTGGCCCCAAGGAGTTGAGGTAGTCAGCACTAAACCCTGCCTTCAAGTCTGCACCCCAGCGGCTGCCCACTTGCCCTCTGCTGAGAAAGCCAGGGCCTAGAGCCCATCTCTCCGTGGTTCTGTTCCTTTGTTTTCAAAGAAAAGCACAAATACCTATCTTCTTCCCAGGAACTTAATACTTCCCAAATTGCTTTCCTTTTCTCATCCTCAAATAGGTACTGGAAGTTTACTTATGTGTATAAGGCATGTTGCAGGAATAGGAAATCACCTCCACTTGGGAATCAGATGGAGTTGTCTTTACACAAGGAAATCAGCTGGTGCTCAAAGACCAGCAAGTTGAATAAACAAAAAGCAGGAAAGGAGGAGCTGTCAGGCCCTTTTCCCAGGCTCCACCCCTAGGCTGATAAAGCCACCTCATTGAATGGCTCCAACGGAAGTGGACTAATTCCTTTCTAGTTCTGTCAAATCTCTCTCAGCTGGGTCTAAACCAAGAACTGAAAAAATAAATGTAACAAATCATAAACCATGGGACCATGCCTGAAATCCAGTTTTGTCTTTAAGAAGTAACCTTCTAACTAAGAACATAACCACTAGCCACTCCATTTCTTCTTTCTCAGGAACTGAAGTAGGAGAGGTAGGGCTCACTCCCCAGGCTTGCCCACAAAACAGCCAAACTAAGCGTCACAAATGAGCTGGGTGAGTTGAGTTTTACCTGTGACAACTTTGGTAGATTATGACTGGCGCCTTCAGTAGCCATTGACTCTATGTTTTCCTTTAATCTAGGGTGAGGTGCCAACAGCTTCAGGATATCGGGAGAATGTTCCTGAGAATCCCCCGGGACTGATGGTGAAAAGAAACTAAGGAGAAGCTGTGACATAAAACAGAAGACTTCACTACTTAAATTTCTACAGGGACTCAGGTGAAGGGGGAGGGGTAGGAAGGGGCCAGGGCGGGGGCAAAGCTTGCAGGGCAAAATTCCAGAGGGAACGCCTTGGACCAGATGGACCAGGGCAGACCAGTGCAGGAGTCCTCACTTCAATGTGCATCAGAATCACTTGGGAGCTTACTAAAAGTCCACTTTCTGTGTTCCCATGCCTGGTTCCCCAGGTATGAAGTGTGGCCCAGGAATCTGCATTTTTAAAAAGATTTTATGTATTTTACTTTTAGAGAGAGGGGAAGGGAAGGGGAAAGAGAGGGAATGAAACATCAATGTGTGGTTGCCTCCTGTGCCCCGCTACTGGGGACCTGGCCTGCAACCCAGGCATGTGCCCTGACTGGGAATTGAACCAGTGACACTTTGGTTCACAGGCCCACGCTCAATCTACTGAGCTATACCAGCCAGGGCTAGAATCTGCATTCTTAAAAGGCATCACAGTTGCCTCTGTCACTCTAGTCAAACTTAAGAACTATCACCCCAGTGCTACCACTGTATACAAATATCTGCATAGGGTTTAAAAACCTATTTAGGAGAAAAGTGACAAAGAGGTGAAGGCAGGAGACAAACATCACTTGGGGGACCTGGAGGCATGTTTGTAATACCCCAGTGGGTAAAAGTCTACCATTGTCTTCTAGGTTCCGATATTTTTTCCCTTTGCCTGCCCATTTTACTCCCTCTTTCCCCAATCATCATCCCTGAATCTTTAATCCCCTTTGCACTGAAGTGTTAGAAAAAGCAGAAGCTGACCTTCCTCACTCTGTTTCCCGCCTCTCATCCTCTATTCTGACCTTCACTTTTCAAAGAAAGTCAAGTAACTTCAAACACTAGTACTGGGGCAGACAAGTTCCAGTGTATATCTGGTTCCCTTATGATTGGATAAGCCTGTTGGGTGAGAAGATCCAGAAGGGACTGGGAGTTAATGATGGGTGTTCTAGTGCAGGCTGCATTATTGGCTGCCCATATTCTTGCCTCAATTTGCCCCTGTGCCAACAGGGACTGTGAATACATGTGTATATATTATATGTAACATGTAACATGGGACAGGTCACTTGGCTTCTAAAACATTCAAGTGTTCACCACTGAGAGGCCCCTGCAGTGTTTGGAGACCCACTAAAGGATGCTTTAACCCCTTGTTCAGGGTACATAGTCAGGGTATTAACTGATCAAGGGAACCTGACAGAAACTCTGACCAAATTCTCTCCAGTTTGATTTGTCCCCTTGCTGGCCCCCACAGTTCCTTCATGATGTTCCTTCAGATGCCAGCACTTACCATGTAACCAAACCCTGCTCAGCCTTCAAGGCTCAGATCCAGTGCTGCCTATCCCTACTACTCCAGCCTCCCTGATGTCACCTGTCCTTTCGTGTTCTCCACTGAACTATAATATAGCACCTTACACTACATAGTCTTACGTCAAATTTTATCACAGATGTAAGTTTTTCTCTCTAACCAGATGGGCAGCTTCTAGAGGTCACATGATAGATGTCCAACAGATACTCATCACACTGGATAGAATTGAATTAAGACACTTATCCATCCCAGGACCCAGGGACAGCCCTTGGGTTCAGGCCCAAAGTCTCAAACAGATCTGTATACTTCCATTTTTGGGAAACCCACTTTCTAGGTCTAAGTTTGTACAGGAGTGAGGTGGGGAGGCACTTACAGTACCCAGGGGCATAAATGCCAGCTTTCAGGGCCTCTCCTCCACAGAAGCCAAAGTTGGCTCTCAGAAGCCGTCCTGAGTAGCCCAACAGGATCAACTCATTTCTAAAGCAATCTCTCTCACATTCTCCCCAAAACAGCATGATTCTCTTCAATAGCAGCCATACACCATCTTAAGGTATCAAGATAAAAAGGGCAGAGTGTGGTGAGAAGGAGCTGAGGTAGAAGGGAGAGATCTAAGGAAACAACAGCATCACTTTGCTTCTTCTCTTTACTACCTAAGATCTTATTCTCAGCCTTCCCAGTGGCTTTGGAAAACAAAAGTTGGGGTCAACTATCAGTGAGAATAATCATTCCACATAAGTGAAAGTCAAACCCACTTCAGTGTCAGCCCTAAAAAGGCCCAAATGGGTCAAGAAAGGGAAAAAAGAATCTGAGGTCTGTGTCTAAGGTAACTAATTAATGCCTAGTGAACCTGGACCATCTCTGTCAAATCTGAAAATGGGACAATCCAGTAAATAAGCACTGCTGAGGGCCCTCAGTGTTCTTAAATGGCTGCCATGCCCTTGTCACACTTAGGGGATATTTGCCTCTAAATTCGTGCCCCAGCTTCAGAACTTCAGCACACTCATTATGGGCATATGTTCATGTTATCTGGCATTGATATTGCATTGGGTAACACATTCAGGACTGTAAGGTTCTTGAGGACTAACACTGTGTCTTATGCCTCTCATCCTTGAACCTGACATCTGCCTCTGTTGGCGTTTGCATATTCTGTCCCCTAAGTCAAGGTTTTTCTAACTGCCTCTGTCCAGCCATTCCAGATCTTGATGGTCCCATTGCTACTCTCTGCCCAACCCCAGTGATGAATGCTGAGAGTCCTAGAGTGTCCTCCCAGAACAGCAGGATGGTGAAGCAGCTCGAAGGCAGACTCTGGGAGCTGGCATAGTTGGGTTTGAATGCTCTTCCACCAATCACTAGCTGTGTGACCTTGGGAAAGTCATCAAGCCTCAGGATCCTTAACCATCTTATTTGTAACATGGGGATAAATAATAGTACCTACTCCCACAGAGATGTTGTGGGGATTAAATTATGTCTTCCACAGAGAGCGCTAGCACACTGCCTGGTGCATAGGAAATACTCAATAAGTCTTAGCTATTATTATCATCATCATCATCATCATCATCATCATCCACACCATGGACTACATTTAAGATTTGTGGAAGGTTCCATAGCTTGGAGGATCCACCTGTGCTTTTCTCAAGAACACCTTGTCCATATTCCCAAATCAGGTCAAAACAACTCCCCAGAAAAGAAATCTGTCACAGGCAGAACCTCCAGGGCTCTGCTTTCCTTCATACATTGATTTTGTTGAAGATTCATTTCTGGAGCCTTCAGGAGACCACTCCTGTCTCTTGCTGCCTTTCTTCATCTGATGCTCTGCCAAACCACACTAGAACAGAAGACTCGGGATGCAGTGGTAAATTGGAGGTAGGGCATAGGGAGAGCAGAGGCCACCACTGACCATCAGCATCCAACTTCAGGCCAATTAGCCAGGCACACTGAGAGCACACTGGACAAGGGTAAGCAACAAAGTCTGTAAAGTGAGAATGCTTAAGCCTTCACTAATACTCTCAGTACTTCATGCAGCTTTTTCAAATAACCACATTCTCCTGGGACTCAAGAGTTGGAACAACTGTTTGGATTACAGTCATACCTTAGTACTCGTTGGCATCAGAACTTGTCAAACCCTGTACTTGTTGCATTTTGACAAGAAAAAAATGTTTCAGCACTCAATGCTTTCTCGGGACTTGTCATACTTGTATGAGTCACAACACTGCCCCGCAAGAGAAAATGCTTTATTGTATGATACCCATTGGTTTTGGCATTTGTCACAAGTTCTGGAATGAATTAACAGCAAGTACTGAGGTACTAGTGTATATTGTAATGGTCCCTGAATTACATTTGTGAGATAGGGTATGTGTTTTATTTCTAGCAATGGAGCTGAAGGTTGAGGTTGTACATATGGCAAGGGAGATGGGGACCAGCATCCTTTCTGAGGAGCTGGCTTTCCGGTGTGGCTGGTAAAGCTGTGACTCGGTCAAAGTAATGTTCTACAGCTGCAGACAGCCCCACACCTGTGCCCTCCTGTCAACAGCCAGAATCTCCTCAGTGAGCCTCCATCCCCATGTCAACTGGTTTGGATTTATTTTGTCTTGTTTTTTGTCCCACTGAAAACCCAAACCCTGAGTCAAAGAAGCAAGAACATTCCTCACAGGTTCCTACAGAAATGCAACAACAGGTCAATCTAATTGTACATACCAAGAGGAGGGTGATGTGTGAGCAACCAGTTGGTGCTTGTGTCTCCCTTCTGTCTCCATAACCCAGGGATCCCCCCACTCAAGACCCCAAATGCCCTGGAAGGCAGTTCCCTCATTCCCCTTCCTGGAGAAGACAGTGAGGTGGGAGCCCACTGGGCAGCTGGACCTGATGTCATCTCAACTCACCCTTTGGGCTTCAGATCTTGCTTTTTTGTTCTTTCCATCCAGGGACACACAGTATAGAAATTCTCTTAGTGCTTCCTCCACCTTGCCTAGGGTGGCTAAGGCTTGCGCTTTTCTGAAGTGTGCCTGGAAGAAAATGTTAGCATTCAATCCCACTCTTATCCACCTTCTTGACACTGCTCTTCTTAACACTAGCTAAAGACTTCACAGGTATTCACTATTGCCTGAAGCATTTCAAAGGATTATCTTATATACAGCCCTATAATGTAGGCAACTGTTCTGAAGCCCATTTTAAAGAAACAAAACTAAAACCCAGATAAGTGACTTGCCTAAAGTAACAGAGCTGATAAATTCTGGAATCAGGGTTTGAGCTTGGGACTGACTGACACTGAAGTCCAAATTTTTAACTACTGGGCAGTACTACCTCCCACTCCCAACCACGTGGCCCCACCATTGTACTGGAGGGATCAACAGCTAGCAAGAACAGTCATTTCAACACATGCTAACCAGTTTTTAGGACCCGCCCAAATATGTCTTCCTACCAACTAGTCTGTCAAGCAGAGGCCTAGTCCACATTACTGGCTTGAACGACCACCTACACTTAATGATCATGTTTTAGAAGGCACCCAGGGGAAGGGTTATCACTTCTCTGAGACCTCAACAACAAAGCTGGAACTAAAACTGTGGTCTAGGACCCTCAGACATTTCTACTCAACAGACCAGACTGCCCTTCAAAGGGCTAAGCAGAGGCAGAGAGGTAAGCCTCTCCATTTACCTGTGGGGAACTGAAACTCCTGTTTAATACTTCCATCTATTCTTCCTCCACTGGGGAAAGTTACTTTTCCCACTTCATCCAAAAGGGCCCATTACTTACTCAGCCCTGTTTCCCACTGCACTATCAAGACCTCCACTCTTAGGCCCTAGGTCAAGGGTAAGAGTAGAAAAAGTTGCAAGAGAAGTCCTCTTACCCCTGGGCAGCTCCCTGACCTGTGCTGCTGCAAGGTCTGAAATATTCCCACTGCAGCTCCTTTGGGTTAAGACATTGGTGACTTTTAGCAACCTGTAAATGCATTCCTTGGCAAAGAGAACATACTACTAATCCATCACTCATGAAAATCTTCTCATGAAAGACATATAAGATTCACTTCGACATTTATGGCATTGTATGTTTTATCTGAAGTTCCCAGACCCCTGAAAATGTTTGATAATCTGTTATTTTCATAAGTTTGACATCAAAAGTCATGAGGTAGCAAAGCCTGACCTAAAATGATATAAAGTGCATTATATTCTTTATCCCACTTAGTGTCTGTAATACACTACAAAAATATTAGTGTGTTTGATTACAAGGCACTGTCTAAAACTCTCTGAAGGTGTTAATTCATTTAAAGTCTTTCTGGAAGTGGAAGCATTCCTGAGTCTGAACACATCTGGCCCCATGAAATTCATAAAGGAATCATGGACGTGGACTTGCATAAATTGAGTGTTCAAGGAAGGCATCCTGGGATTGCACAGAGTGAGCACTACACCAAGACTCAGCAAGTGTTATAGCTCACAGAATGGACCTTTGGCCCTGTTCACCTGTGACCTTCACTGCATCCCTGTGAGGTGATCAGGACAGATAGCAATAGCTTCATTTTTCAAACAAGGACACTTGGAGCCCAGAGAGTAAAGCGACTTCCCCACGGTCACTTAGCCAGGAAAAAGTAGAGTCCAGGTTCAAATCTTATCTTCTAAACCAAATATTGACATGTGGCTGAAGGCCAGTTGCTGAGGCCACACACAGATGCAAAAAGTGACAGTTTGCATCCTGGTATCCTGAGAGATGCTTAGCCTGTCTTTTTCCCCACCCTTCTATGTGACCTAGATGTTTGTGGATACTGGCAGGTTGATTGACTATATTAAGGACTCTAAATGGCACAACCAGCCAGCAATACTTCTCTTACCCTCTTCTTTCTACTATCCCTGGAAAATAATGGTGGCGATGATGATAGCAAACATTTATACAATGCTATGTGCCAGACATTGTTCTAAGCATCTTACATGTTTTAGCTCATGTAATCCCCACAATAAACGCTGTCAAGTAAGCACTTTGAATATCCTCATTTTATAGATGATAAGATGAGGCACAGAAAGGTTAAGTAACTTGCCCAAGGTCACACAGCTTATAAAAGTAGCAGAATTGGGACATAAACTCAGATAGTTGGACTTCCAAGTCCATGCTGCTGTGCAGGTCATCAATTGAAGATCAAATTGGAGAAGAATCCAGTTCCCTCGAAGACCCCTAGGTCACCCTTTGTCAAGGGACCCTAAGCTCCTTTGCAAAGCTGTCTCCCAGCTCTGCTTGATCTCTAGTGCCTCCACCCCACCCTGGGCAGCAGCCCTTCTTGCCAATTCCTGTCTACAATATAACCCCTTCCCATCCCTCCCATCCCACACTCACCTTAAAACCCATTGGGCGAAGCTTACATGCTATTTCTGCATCATGCAGTGCGTCCTCATGAGACTCCAAGGTGAAATAAATTTGAGACCGGTTGCTATAAAGCAAGTGGTCATTCGGAGCTGCCAAATGAGGGAGAAAAAGCCCTCATTAATGGCCCCCAGCAGAAACACATTATAAGTCCTGTATGAGGATACATCTTAAGCAAATGGCAAGTTTTCTAGGACTTCTCTCTTGGAGATCCAAAGGGTTAGACTCAATTTCTACCCGTAATATTGCCCTGCTGACCACACATCCCCAGCTACTTTGGCTTTGAGATATCCCAGCTGTAAGGAAATAATTTTTGCCCCTCTCAAGCAGTTCCTTAGAGGGACTGTGGTGTCAGTGATGCATCAACAACTTTGACATAGAGCAAATCCTGGCACCCTGCTTTGTAGTCATATGGGACTAGCAACTGGTAGCCTGGCTTCTGAGTGAAGTATTACCCATAAGGAAACAGGCCAGGGAGTGGGGAAAGGGAGGTGGTCAGATGTGACCTGCATCCTGGCCATCAGGTAGAACAGTTCAAGTTAGACCTCTGGTGGTAGCAGCAACCTCTCTGTGTAGAAACTGTGAACATAGGAAGTTTCTCTAAGAAAATGGAAATGTATCTGCAAGGCTCTATCCTTTCATTACAATGGTCAAATGTGAGTGAACCTGAGCAAGGTTTCTGAACATAAAGTGAGGTTGGCTGTCCCAACACTCTGAATCACTAGATGCCAGGGCTGGACAGGCCTTTAGAAATCATCTGGCTCAACCAACCCATTCTTCAGATGAGAAAAATCAAGCACAGAGAGGGGAAGGCATCTGCTGAAAGTCACATAGTGAGTTGGTCAGACTCATTATTAACTGGCCAGACTTAGAATCTGGGGTGGGGGACAATTTTGTTTTTTATGAAGGGGAGATACAGTGTTTAGAATAATGAGGAGAGCCTGGACATCCTCCAGCAGAAAGATACTCCTTGCTGGGAAAGCCCCTTTCCTCCTTAGAAGGGTGAAGTAGTGTTGACATTTTCACCCTGACTGCTCTGACCATGCAAGAAAAACCCAGGGAAAATGAGCCCTGCAGAGGTGGCTGAAAAGAATGGAACCTCTCTTGGAGATCCAGACTTAAGTGGCCTCCACGTGTCTTCTTCACATTGCCGTACTCTTCCAGAGGGACCTGCCTCCAGCTTATGCTGAGGGAACAATCTTTTTTGGGGGGGTTTCCCCAGGTGTGTGTGTTTTGGGTTTGCTTGGGTGTCTATTCCTTACTGTAAAGATATTAGCAAAAACTTTGCAGTCCTCTCTGTCCCTTCGTTTCTGCAGCACATGCCAGCCCAATGGTAGCTCACAGTGTGTGTGTGTGTGTGTGTGTGTGTGTGTGTGTGTGTGTGTGTGTGTGTAGGAAATCCCCATCTCCTTCAGGTGCCAGTCTTGACCAGTAGGCCTTAATTCCTCCCCTTCCCCCCAATACCTGTTGCCAGTTCTAGGGGAGGATCAACAGGTGGAGACTCCAGCCCACTCCCTCCTCCACCCATAAGAGTCAGGCTCAGGGCACCCTCAATCCCAGAGCCCTGTCTGACCAGCCCTGCTGCCTCCTTCCTCCCCTGCACGCTTCGTCAGACACTGCGCCCCACTGGCTGAGCTTCTGGCAGCCTGCCTGAACTGGGCAACACAGGCAAGAGGCTCAGTGGCCACTCCCTGGGTCCAGATGTGGGAAGGAAATGTCGAGGGAGCTTCTCTGTGCAGAAACGCCGGTGCCCTAGTCCAGCCGCAATCATGGAGTTACCCACGTTGTCCTTGAATCCACAAAGCCCACCCATTCATCTCCAGGCAGCACAAAAAAGGCGGGACAGAGGCCTGTCCCAGTCGCAGCTTGCCCACAGCCTCCCGGGATTCCTGAGCAGTAGCCAGGCCGGTCTTTCACTGGGCTGGCAAGGTAAGGGTTCCAGGCGAGGGCGCAGGCAGCGGGCTGGAGGGGGAAGGGGGTGGGGGAGCATCTATTTCAGCTGAGGATCGTGTGATAGGAAGCGGTGACAATGAGTCACAGGGCAGCGGGGCGCGAGCGCTCCTCCCCTCCATGCTCGCGGGATGGTTTCTGAGGCGAGCGTGGCCCACTTCGGTTACCTCAGCCGTTACACAATCCCGCCCGCCTGCCCGCCCGCGCGAAGGAGGGGCTGCCCGGCCCGGGCCGCTCGCGGCCCTTATGCAACCAGTGCTCTCCTGACCTAATTCCACGCCGGACCCACCCCACCCTGAGCTGAGGCCCCGGAAGGGACACCTCCCGGCAAAAACGGCGGCCCGGGCAGGGCGGGACAGCAGACGAAGGCACTTAGTGAACACCTCGGGCTGGCAGGAACCCAGCAGAGCCAGCGCGAGGGTGGAAAGGGTGCGAAGTTCCCCTCTCAGCAGGGAAGGTGCAGGCAGGTGTAAGAGGGGACCCAGGCGTGCAAAGGCAGAGGGAGGAGGAAACACAGGGAAACAGAGTCGATGACACCCATCAATAAACGGAGTGACAAAGGTGGGAAAGACAGAGGAAAGGAGGAATGAAACAGTGCCATAAACACAAACAGAGATGCAGAAACACAGAGGTTAACAGGAGATACAGAAAAAAGCAAAGAGCAACAGGAACAGAGAGGCAGAGACACAGAAAAATAAAGAAAAATTGGGAGGGATAGAAGAAAAAGTGAAAAACTGAACTTCATACCCCCCCCCCCCACTCTGGTCCTGGTCTGTCCCACGATCCCCTGAGCCCTCCTCAGCCCGGTCCATCCCTCATCTCCCTGCGGGTTCATTGCCAGGAGGCGTGGTAGGCTCACCTAGTTTGACTGCCTCGTTGTACTTGAGCAGCGCTGCTTCCACCTGGCGCTCGCGGTACAGTCGGTTGCCCTCGTGCCGGAGTTGCGACGCCCGTGCCGGACCAGGGAACAACTTGCCCAGGAGACCGCTGAGCACCACGTTGACCCGCAGCGGCGGCGGCGCCTGCTGACCAGCCCGCCGGGCTCCGCGCGCCCGCCCGGTGGCCACCATCAATGCGGAGAGCTTGACACCGCACAACGCACAGCGCCTATCGGCTGCCCGCCCGCGTTCCAGGCACAGTTTACAAAAGGTGTGGCCACACGACAAGGACACCGGGTCTGATAGAAATCCATGGCACTTCCGGCACTTGAAGCCGTCCCACACCTCGGTGGCTTCAGCAGCCGTTGCCACCCCTGCCTCGTCCGACACCACCACGCAGCTTGCAGCGCTGCTCCGGTCCTCAGGCACAGGAGCCAGCGCCTCTCCTTGCGGGACGTTCTCCGCCAAGCAGCGCACCAGCTGCTCCAGTTGTTGAGCCACCAGCTGCTGACGTTCCGACAGCTGTCTGTACACCTCGAGAGCTTCCCGGAGGCGCCCCCCAGACGCCAGGGCGTCTGCCTGCGTGAGCAGGACTTTGCACTCCGGCGTCGAGGCCGTAGGAGGCTGCTCTCGCTCCCGCTCCCGTGTCGGTAGAGGTTCAGAGCCTTTCGCCTCCGGATGGGGGCCCGTATCTACACGGGTCACTGGTGCCGACGGCTGTGCCAGCTCTAAGTTGTTGCTGCCAAGCTCGGAGGGCAAGCTCAGCATCTGTCCAGTCTGCAATGAATCCATAGAGGGAGTGACACACGCGGGGCGAGGCGTCTAGGAGCTGGGGACCCGGAAATCGGAGCGGCAGCTGGAGGGAATTAGGGCTGCCACCGCGGCCGTGCGACTGGACACCGGTCCCTGCCGCGCCTCCGCGAGCTCCATGCTGGCCGCCGCGCGCAGGCTAATAACTGTCTTGTCTCAGCAAAGTATTATATAAAACAGTACCACGTGACTCGCCGCCAAGCTGCTCATTGGCCAGCGACAGGAAAATTGTTACAAAACCAGACAGTTTTGTAACAGTGTTGCGCTTGCTTCTTTTGGCTTCACTTTTCTTGGCTTCTTTTTGAGGTTGTTTGTGTTTACACTCCGCCTTATTTCCCCTGCCAATGTGGTTCCTTTTCAGACGAGGGAGACAGAAAAAGAACTCAGTGTGTTCTCTCAGGCTCTTCCGTCTCCAAACTACCCCATCCCATCTCCAGACCCGCCAGCAAACAAGTCCCCTCTTCCAGCCATGTGCTAGCAGCTCTTCCCCACCCTGCCCTACTTGGAGAGGCCTCGAGGAGAACAGTATATCAGGTCTTTTGGGATGCCCCAGTCTCGTCCTTCTAGGGACGACCACTAGTGTCTGCGAAGGGAAAGGGGTTGGGAGAGTTCCCTGGAAGCCCCCATTCCACCACGGCCCCTGCCCGCAAGCTCTGGAAGCTCCGTCCCAGCTCCTCATACCCAGAGCCCCTTATCACCGTCCCTGGGAGTCCTCCAAAAGTAGTCAATGAAATTATCCGAGGGCGCTGCGTTTCCCGTTCTTGGAGCTACAGGGAGCAGCAGCCCAGCGGATGTAGAAGTTGGGCAGCGCGGGCTAAAAGGTGAGGTAAGCGCTTACAATATTCGCTCGCTACCTGGGGCCCGGGGGTGGCGCTACGCGTGTCCCGTTCTTCACCTCACCGGTCCCCAACCCCGGAACCTGCGCTGGTGCGGGCGCCCAACAGAACTTGCACTGGGCCCTGGGGATGGACGGGGCCTCGACAACTTGGCCTGTGGGAGTCAGAGGGCACTCTTGGGGGGTGTGGGCAGGCGGAGAAGGACCTGAGAGCGTTACTTGAGAGAAAGTCAGCGAATCCTGGCGCACTGCAGCGGTGGGCCAAGCTGTCTCCAAGATTGCTGCTCCAGAGCCCCGCGTTCACACATTCTCACACCACCGCCTGGGGTTGCGCTCCAGGGGTAGGGTTGCGCAAAAGCTGCAGGAGCTTGGCTCACAATGGCTAGGGACCCTCGAGCGTGCTCTGATCACTTCCAGAAGGCCAGCGTGAACCGCCCACACTGTCTCCTTCCAGCCGCCACAGTTTAGGCGGGAGCCACAATCACAAACGAGGAGGCAATGCCTAGAGATCTAAAGGAATAACGCACTCTTCCACAACCCATGTCTCTCCCCCAACCCGTCACGCCGCACGGAGCAGGGAGGCGGGGTCTGGGCTTGCCTCTGGTTCAGTCAGCCTCCAGATCTGAGGGCTTAGGGCAGTGCCTGGAGCAGTGCCCAGAGCAGTGCTTGGGGCAGAGCACCACCCCTGGGGCCTGAAGACCTACAGTTGTGTCCACTTCATAGCCGACTGACCTTGGGCAAGTGACCTAAATTCTGGGAGCCGTCATTTGGACTTTGGAACCAACGTCAGGGATGATCTTAGTTGGCATCAACTCATGTTTCAGAGTTGGGGACCACAGGTTCCATCCCGGCTCTGGGTTGTTTTAGGTCGTTAAACCCAACACTAAGGTCACAGAGAACAGGTACTATGCAGCAATCCTTAGAGCCTGTCACCGGTGAGACCGAAGATGGGGAGGGAATGTCAGAGAGAAGGGAAGCTGGTTTATAGGAGAAAGAGACCAAGAAAAACAATAGAGGAACTCAGGGTGTAGCCAGGAAGGCATAAGGCACACATAGGAAAACCTGGCTCGCAGCCCTATTTTTGTCACAACCTTGGGCAAGACCTCTGGGGAGGCTTTAGTTTCTTCTAATCTCCACCATTCCCTCCAGTCTTAACTGTGAGATGCTTCTATCCTAAGACCAGATTTAATGACACCAACTCAACTACTTAAGTATAAAAGCTCAGTCTAGATGCTGTGGGTGGGGGTTTGGATGTGGAATGGGGGGATAGTCTGCAGTAGTGGAAGTGCAGCTGTAAGTAGATGGCTCAGGCCTGAGCTAAATTTTGATGATAAGGAGGTTATGGAACTGGCCAGGAGGTGAAAGAAGTGGCTATGCAGGGGTGTCCAACTTTTCGGTGTCTCTGGGCCATACTGGAGGAAGAGTTGTCTTGGGCCACACATTAAATACATTGCAACACATAATCACACACAAAAAAAATCTTGTACTGTTTTAAGTACATTTAGGATTTTGTGTTGGGCTGCATTCATAGCCATCTTGGGATGCATGTGGTCAGGGGTCTCAGGTTGGACAACCCCTGGACCATGCAGCAGGGGAGAAGCTGGGGCTCCTGGTGACTTGCTATCTAAAGTAAGCTCCTTTTACCCTTCAGTTTCCCCTGCTGTTGAATGAAGTGTTTCAGTCCATTCAGGCTGCTATAACAAAATACTGTAGACTAGTGGCTTGCAGAAAACAGATTTATTCCTCAGAGAAATTTATTTCTGGAGGCTGGGAAGTACAAGATCTAGGCTCTGGCAGACTCAGTGTCTGGTCTGAAACTGCTTCCTGGTTCACAGGTGGCTGTCTTTTTGCAGTAACTTCACATGGCAGAAAGGGGCAAGGGATCTCTCTCAGGTCTCTTTTATAAGGACACAAATGTCACTCATGAGGGAGACCTCATAACCTAATCACTTCCCAGATGTCCCACCATCACATTATCACATTGGGGATTAGCTTTCAACTTATGAATTTTGGGGTGACACATTCAGTCTCTATCAGGGTGCCCAACATTATCTGCCTGCAACTCTTGGCACCTGTATGGAGGGGCAGTCTGTGGCCCAGGTAAAGAGATTCATATGAAAGGGCCATGAAATGGATAATGATGAAAACCTCTTAATTCGACAGTTTTATCCATTTGACAAGTTTTAAGAAATTGATATTGGTCACCCAAAATCATCTTCCAGATGCATATCTGGGATGTGCCTGCCTCCCTGGGTCACTGTGACAAGTATGCATTCCCTGGGTTGCTTTCCCTCTTTTGCTGGTCAGGGGTGGATATGCAAGGAGAAGGCCTAGTTGAGGCAGCGGGTCTCAGTTCTTCAGGCATGAAGTAGAGATTCTTTCATTAGGTAGCTCCTCTAGCAGGTGCATGTGCCCAAGATTGACCATGAACTTGATCACGAATGTTAGTAGCTACCAGTGGGGTGCAGGGTCCATTGTGTGAAAGACAGCACCGTGTATTCACTGAACAGACTTCACAAGAGTTTTACATTGTATCTTCAAATCAGGACTGCTTGTAAGATAACACCAAATGGGTTTCTACTGAATACTGGAAAACATTACCAGAGTGGTTTTCTTTCCTTCTTTATTTAAAGTTAACAAGCATTACATTGTTATACATTTGTAGACCAACTCAGAAGTTTCTCACTCAAAACTTCCTCCCCTTTGTCCTTATTAATTGGAGCTCCCTAGAAGGAGGGGAGAAGAGAGAGTGACAACAGTTTTTCAGATGCAAATATTCCATTTGGAGGAGCAGAGTCTTCAAACCTCCACTTATTTTGCTAAGGTTATCCAGGAAAAAGAGCAAGTTGATCTTTGACTCCTTGTCAATTGACTATAGTAAGTAACAGGCTCTGAGGAACCTCCCTGGAGCCCTGGATGGCTCGACTTTAGCTCCTCTTACTAGGGCAGCCTTACATCCATCTCTTTCATTAAAGAAAGCCTTTCCCTTCTAAACTAAAAAGTTTGAAAAACATGGCAATGTTCACCTAATTTTATGTATTTGTGGAGCATCTTCTATGTATCAGGCACTGTTCTAGGTATTAGAAATGCATCAAAGCAGCACTTGACTCCCAGGTCATCCCTCACATATGGTAGCACATTCCCCCCACATATATTCTTGTCCCCACTTCCCAGGGTGACTGGAAGTTCCATGAGGGCAAGGATTATTAGTGTCTTGTGTCTCTCATCTCCTTCTCAAAGGACAGTATTTAAAGAGATTGTATTGAACATGACAATGGACATTATGGTCCTGGATGGGAATGTGCAGAAAGACAAGAAGAATGTCATACCTTTCCCCTGTGCCAATCACAAAGGAGAAAGTGGGCATGCACATAATTTAGTGTTGACAGTCCTATTCTTGGGAAGGGCTGCTAAACAGCTCTAGAATGGAAGAATCCAATCAAAGCCAGGGGCCTGCGGTGAAGAGTGAGCTACCCACACATACACATGCACACATGCTATGCATGGAAGCTTGGCCAAAGCACTTACTTTCTGTTGTGTTTCTCATTTTATGTATTGGAGGGGGGATCCATCAATTAGGCAGTCCTTAAAGGGGGAAAAAAGTCACCGTGGACATTAACAGCACTGACATGAAAAAGGCTGCCCCTTGCTATCTAGAGTAAATAACCCAAACCCAGAGCTAAAGAAACTTTTACAGATCAACCCTGGTTTCACAAATGAGGGAACTGACAGCAAGAAAAGGCCAGCAATTTGCTGCAGGTCACAACGGGAGTTTGTGACACAGCCAGGATTGGAAGCTAAGGCTCCTGTCTCTTTGTTTAAAGTTATCTACTTGTGATGGTTAAGCTTCCAATGGACACAGAACACGTCCCCTAGTAATTAAGAAATTATTCCAGATTTCCTAATTACAAGATTTGCAAGTCAACGAACATTCATTAAACATATATTACAGGCTAATAGAGCTGACATTTGTAGGGGCAAAAAGATAAGGTTATGACACAGTTCTTATCCTCCAGTAGCTAACTGAGAATACAAGAGGCAGAGACTTGAAAGAGTTAAGTGAAAATAACAGGTAGTATGTGAGAAATGCCAAAATTGATGAACAGTGAGTCTAAGTAAGAGCTCAAAGGAGACAGACTGCCATGCTCCCCATCTTGAAGAGAAGGTACCTTTAAATGAGGTTGGAGAGGATTTAAATAGAAAAGTTAAAGACTACCCTGCTTGTCAACTCAAGGGTCTTCCCTTCATATTTGCAGCCACGTGGCCAGGAGAATGGAGGAGGAGTCCACGTAAGCTGAACTGGTCAAGGCCCAGGAATTTGTATTTTTTAAGGCTAACTATGTGATAATGATGTGCTGCCAGGTTTGGAGTTCACCTGTGTAAAGGTTAATGCAAAATAGATTGGATAAGTGCCCCCCAATCTTTCTCTCCCGAACTCATCCACAGTTTCTCTGGGGGTGGGCATCAATAATTCTTGTTTACATTTTACTGAAGGAAAAACTGATCCAGAGAGTTTCAATGATATGTTCAAGGTCATTCAGCAAGAGGTTGGGGCGCTCATTTCCTGCCAGCCAATAGAAACAGAAAGATCAGAAGATACTATCCCAAGGAAGAATCTTGCTTTATTTCTCTGCAAAACAAGTTAGACCCGCTTGGGTAGCCAGAGAGTTTATTGCCCAGAGTACAAAAATCAGCAAGTCTCTGGAGCTGCCAGGTGTGTGGGACAGAGCCCAGGGCAAGGTTAGTCGCTGGGAGCTTGAAGTTCTAACTTTGTTGTGTGATGCAGTCCAAGCCACTTCCCCTTTCTTTTTGTCTGTCCTTGGCCTATTAATAATGATACCCAACATCGCTGTTGGGATTAGCTACCAGTGATGGAAAATGCACAATGCAATTAGTCCAATATGATTCCTGGGAACAGAAAGCATCCACAGCCATCTGCCAACTGTTGTGAGTAAAATGTATGCTGGCTGCCTTTGGAATAGAGGCATTTTCTTCCCAGGAGGAGAGTAAGCTAGAGCCTTAGGCAGGGTCCTGCCCTCGTCAGGGACACTGACCAATGTGGAGGTTCCAAAGATCCTGGCAGAGAGCAGTCTAGTCTTAGGAGGAAAAAAGAAATAAAAGACAGGTTATTTGGAGGGAAAGCAGCAAGCTTTCATCACAGGAAATTATCTGGAGACTTTGGCAGGACTGGGAATTGGTTAAAATCTTGGATCTTTAATAAATTGTGATAAAATATACAAAACATAAAATTTACCATTTTAACCATCTTTAGGTATAAGGTTTAGTGATATTACGTTCATTCACATTATTATGCGACCACTACAACACCCATCTCCAGAACTTTTTCATCTTACAAACCCAAAACTCTGTACCAACACAACAACTCCCAATTCTCCCCTCCCTCCAGCCCCCTATTTTCTGTCTCTAAAATTGGAGAACTCTAAGTACCGCAAGTAAGTAGAATTTTACAGTACTTGTCTTTTTGTGATGACTTATTTCACTTAGTATAATGTCCTCAATGTTCATTCATGTTGTAGCATGTGTCAGACAGAATTTCCTTTCTTTAAAAGGCTGAATAATATTCCATTGTACACTGTGTACGAGAGGGGGCCCAAACAAATGAAATTATCTTCTGGAGGATGGGTCCCTTGCACTATGGGCTTCCCCCGCTAGATGAGTATTCTAGGAACCCATCTGTATCAGTGTACCAGCTGATGTTGTTGTGAGAGGCTGCATTAGGCTTCACTGAATTTTTTTGAAGACTCTTTCAGTGTGTTTGCCCATTTCATCATGGGTAATTTATGAGCGCACCTGCCCACACTGCACTGGGTGTTCAGCAGTTTTTAACAAAAAACAGCATGACACCCAGTGCCCCACCCTCCTTATTCACCTGATCTCATCCCAAGAGACTTTTTTTTTCTTTCTCTCAAAGGGAAATGTTTTGCCAATGTGGAAGAGGTGAAACAAACAAACACAGCAGAAGCACTAAAAGGCATCAAAATCGATTAGTTCAAAACTGTTTGGCGCAGTGGAAAAAACATCTCGATAGATGTGTTGCATCAAATGGAGAGTCCTTTGAAGGTGACTGAAGTTTAAACATGTAGGAATAAATACACATTTTTTTAATAATACATTCCCAGGTTTTTGCATCCCCTCTCATACATACATTTTGCTTATACATTCACCCATTAAAGAAGACTTAGGTTGCTTTCACATTTTTGCTATTGTACATAATATTGCTATAAACATGTGTACAAATAACTGTCCCAGACCCTACTTTTCCTTCTTTTGAGTATATACCCAGAAGTGAAATTGCTGTATTATATTGTAATTCTAATTTTAATTTTTTTGAGGAACTGCCATCCTGTTTTCCCCAGTGGCTGCACCATTTTACATTCCTACCAGCAATGCATAAGGGCTTCAATTTCTCCATATCATTGCCAACCTTGTCATTTATGTTTTTTCTTTTTATAATTGCCATCCTAATTGGCATGAAGTAGTTTTGATTTGCATATCACTAATGATTAGTGATGTTGAACATCTTTTCATGTGCACACTGGCCATTTGTAGATCTTCTTTTGGGGAAAAGTCTTTTCAAGTTCTCTGCTCATTTTAAAAATCAGGTTGTTTCGGTTTTTGTTGTTGAGTTTTAAGAGTTCTTTATATATACTGAATATTAATACCTTATTAGATATGTGATTTGCAAATGTTCTTTTCCATTCTGTGAATTGACTGTTCACTCTATTAACAGTGCCTTTACCTGAATACTTTGGCAGAACTGAGAGATGATTAGAATCAAGGTTTGCATCTTTTAAAAAAAATTATTTGTTTATCTATCTATCTATCTATCTATCTATCTATTTTTTATTTATTTAAAGAGAGGGGAAAGGAGGCAGAAAGAGAGGTAGAGAAACATTGATGTGACAGAGAAACATCAACTGGTTGCCTCTCGTTCCCACCCCTGACCAAGGACTGAACCTGCAACCTAGGTATGTGTCCGAGGCAACCTTTTGATTTGCAGGACAACACCCAACCAACTGAGCCACACCAGCCAAGGCAAGGTTTGGATCTTGAACTCAAAGTATTTGGTTTCACAATTGGCTATTTGATGTTGGACAAACAACTTAATCTCTTTGAACCTGCCTTAGTTTTTTTTCATCTGGAAAATGGGGATGATTCTTATAATAGGACCCAGCTCATAAGATTGTCATGATGGTGAGCAAATAAGATAATACACCTAAAACCTTACCACAGAACCTAGCTCAGTTCAAATACTCAGTAAGTGGTAATCTTTATTAGTATTGAGCTTAAGAGGAACCAGAATGATGTAATTGAAATGTGATGCTAGTTGTCAAATGGGTGAGTAGATCAACAATCTTTAATAACCAGCTGGAACACAGTAATATTACATAATACTTAACACTTGTGTAGCAAGTTGCAGTTTACAAAGTATTTAAGCATTCATCATTCACTCATCATGAGTAAGACACAGTCCTGTAAAGTTGAATGGGAGAAACCAACAAAGCAGAAGGCAGTTTCAATCAGAGTAATGAGTGCTAAGAAGAAAGAAGCATAGGGTGCTGGAGGGGGCTGGGCACATAGGAGCAGTTCAAACTGGGAGAGAGTCTCCCAAGTGGGTAATATAGACACAGAATTCTGCAGGATTACAAGGTTAGAGGGAGGGAAAGGGGTGTTGGAAGGGGCTGAGTGTTCTAGGTAGAGGAACAAGCTACTGCAAAAGCTAGCGGCAAGAGAAATTGGCTCAGTGGAAAATGGCTACTAGTTTATTACATCTGGAGCCTGGAATTTGAGAGGAGCAGTATGAGATGAGCCTAGAGAGGCAGACACGTGCTTGACCATGAAGGGCCTTGTAGACCAAGGTAAGGAGTTGACATTTTATCCTGAGTGTAATAAGAAACTATTGAAAGGTTGTAAACAGATTTGTGATGTGACCGGGTTTACTTTTTAGAAAGATCTCTTTGGCTACAATGTAGAGTGAGTGGAATGAAAGGAATGCAGCCTCGGAGAGACCAGAGGAAAGATGAACTAAAGAAAGAAGAGTGAGGATAGAGAAAAGTGGAGAGTTCAAAAGATATTTAGGATAAAACAGAGCAGATATGGGGACTGATTGGATGATCTCAGTGGACTCTTTGGGAATAATTCAGGTATTGGCATCATTCTATTATCTGAGATGAGTGATAGAGGCTGAAGAAAGTTACTATATTTTGCCATGTATAATGTGCACTCACCTTTTTGGCCCAAATTTTCAGGAAAAAAATCTTTTGTTTTATAGTACATAGATACGAAATTAGTACTACCCATATATAATGTGCATCCTTATTTTTCCCTCAAAAATTTGGGACAAAACTGTGCATTATGCATGGCAAAATATGGTAAATAATTTGAAAGCGATCCTGGAGCCAGAAAGAATTCAATCAGGAGTCTGGCTTTTCCCCTCTGACAGCTCCTGTTCACTCTTCCAGAACATGCTGTTAGATGTTTCTAGACCTTTTATGCATAAATCTTCTTTAAGGAATTGAGGTCCTGTTTCCCCTATGACTGCTTGCAGCATATAATCATTTCAGAGGCACTTTATCTGAGGTTTAGTTGGTTGTTAATATACTGTGGCTTTGCAACCTTGATCTTGAAGACATTATTTTCCTTCCATTCTACTTAGTGTTTAATGAGTAAACTGGATGCAAACCCTTCCATCTCAGGGAGGCTCACATAATGAGTTTGAGGCTCTGAAAGAGTGGCCCCAAATCCTAGGCTTGGCCACTAATTAGCTATGGGACAGAATGAGTCTCTTTTTTTTCTACAAACTCCTATTTGAAAACCCAGACAAATTGAACAAATTCATACTCAGATTCAGTGGCTTTATGAATGTCTTTTAAAATAAGTATACTTTCATGATCTGTTTGGTAAATTGGGTTTCTGACTCCATAATACACTCATAGATGTTAAGGATTTTCCCTGAAACTCTACTGTTGGCTCACTAGGGAGTATGTTCCTGCTCTGTAACTGTTAACCAAGATGCATGAGTACATTTCTTTTTTTTTCTCAGACACATGTACTGCTAAAACTTTTTTTGGTGGAGCGATTGCAGTTCAGTGAGTGATAAAAACAGCAGGACAGGAAAAATGAAGGAGGAAGAAGGTGAATTTACAGTTTATGAAAAACCCACCTGATATGGCTATCCTGAGGTATCTATGAGATGCTGAAGGAGAAGTGTCTATGTGAATGACAAGGTCCTGCACAACAGAGCGTGATACAGCAATATTTTTCTTGTTTCAAACCCAATAAGTTGGGCAAGCCTTTAAGTGCAAAGAGGCCCTTGTTGGTGTCAACTCACCCAGGACCAGGGCCCAGCAGGGCTGCAGTTCCTGCTCAACAGGAAGGATGGAGCCCTGACATTGCACCCCACTCCCAGGGGCTGGACTCCCAGGCACAGGCCCTGTTCAGTGACCCCTCGAGACATGGGAGGCAAGGTCAAGTTCTGAGAGATGGTCCCCTGCTCCTCCTATGGCTTCCACAAACTGCAGGAGGTGCTCAACTTGAGGACCCTGTGCTCTTAGCCCCAGGGTCTTGGCTCCTGTAGGGAGATGACACCATCATGTAGGTGCTTCTCTTTGGGAGCACCCACAGCCAAGCCAACAACAAGCCTAGTCACTTCCAGTGGTGTGGGGGGACAGGGAACAGTTTCATTTTCGGTGGGGGCATGGCAGTATAGGGCAGTGCAATCCTTCATCATCCCGGGTATCCCAGCACCACAGGCATCATAACCGGCCACAAGAGCAGAAAACTCACTGGAGGCCAGTTATGCAGAGGATCCAAGGAGAGAAGGAAAGAGGCGATGCAAAAGCCCTTTGTAGGCAGTCTGCCCTAGGCAGGCAGGCGAGAAACACCAGTCTGGAAGTTCTGCCTCAGAGGCCTGTGCTTTCTTAGGGAAGCTAAACAATGTCCACATATGTTACTGTAATATATTACTGCAATTCAGCAGGGCCAGTGGGAGTGGCGGGGAGCTGATACAAAAAGAAGCCTTCCCAGAGACATTGAGTTGGGTGCCTAGTTGTAAGGAAAGTTGTAGATTAGTCTTCAGGGAGTGTCTCCTGCCATGCTGACAGTAAATAAAAACCCTCTTCAAGTTGTACTGACCTTGCATCCTTTCCCCTAGCCCACGCTGACCCTGATGACAGGTGTACAAAAGGAAAGGACTTGGCCCCTTCTGTTGACTGACAGAGGGAGTAGAGTGGGGAAGAGCACCTTTCCCTAAGGAAATCTGTCATCATGGACAGTGTAAGGTTGAGGGACCATAAAGGAGGGATGGTGATTGGAAAGTGGGAGCAGTGCCTGGAAAGGATATACTTAGGTGTGGCATTTCAGCAGACAGAGGACCTGGGCAGCCTGGAGGTAGTAGAACCACAACTGAAAATGCCTGTGTCCAGGGGACCCATGGGAAAGTAAGGAAGGGGTCAACAGGCTCACAAGGATAGGGGGTTGGGATACCCCAAAATATGAAAGAACAACATAACTGAAATTGCCATTGAAGTTTATCTTGGATTTTTAAAAAGAAATCTTGATGTTAGAAGTGCAATGCAGATTATAGTTGCTATAGTTGAAGCAAATTTCATCTTCAGAACCCTTAGGAAGTTCCAGATGAGGTTGGAAACTCTAGGCATCGTTATTAGTGTCCAGAAAGGGTGTCAATCATACACATGTGCAGAATGCAAAGTATCCTCCCAATATTGATATAATTCATGATTGCTCTACTCATGATCCATGTAGCAGAATAAAATCCTTCCCTTTAAGACAAGCTGTTAATAGCCTTTGGGGGAAAATGAAGATGACAGCTGTGTGCTCATTCTGTACAACTCAAAATGGTATGTTGCCCATCCCCAAAATAGTAATTACAAACTTTTAGCATAAAATTCAGTTCAACTAGGCAAATACAGAACAAATGCCAAATATAGCACGTGGCTTCAGTTACCACTGCCATATTCTCTATCCCTTTCTAAAAAAAAAAAATAGCCTTGGCTGGTGTAGCTCAGAGGCTTCAGTGTGGGCTGCAAACCAAAGGGTCGCCAGTTCGATTCCCAGTGAGGGCACATGCCTTGGTTGCTGGCCAGGTCCCCAGTAGGGGGTGTGTGAGAAGCAACCACACATTGGTATTTGTCTCCCTCTGTCTTCTTCTCTTCCCCTCTCTCTAAAAATGAATAAATAAAATCTTTAAAAAAAAAACCCAAAACCCCAAATCTGTGGTGCCATCACTGATCTCTTCTTAAAAATTCTTATGGCCAATTCACTTTCTTCTCTTGTGAAAGAGAAACCTTCCAATACATACCCTACCCCCTGCTTGGCCCTGCTTTTGGACCCAGAAGCACAGAACATGCCATATTGGAAGGATTACAGGGCTGTGCTATTTCTCTTTGCAATTAAATTAATTCCCCCAAATCATCCCTTGACTTCTTTGACCTTCTGAGAAAAGAAATTGAGAAGATGTAAAGAGGGTAGAAACAGACATATATAACCTGTTGTCTCATACTCTCCTTATCATTTCAAGCCCATATTCCTCACAAATTGAAGCTTTTGCAGAATTCATGAAGGAGAGCCTTAAACAAGCTCTGAAAGGATTTAAAGATACTTAAAAGTTTGACTATGTTGAGTCATCCTGGAAAAGAATGACCAAGGTGCCAGATGTGAAGGAGAGGGAGAGTGTGGAGACTGGGAGTCTGAGGGGTGGGATGGGTGAAAGGTCTGAGTCATAGGGTTGCACACCAGGGACTGACTGAGGACTGAGCCTCTTGAGAGTGGGGACCCAGAAAGAGACTGGGTCCAAAGAGGGACTGACTCGTGCTGGCCTGTAGTATGTGGATTCTTGACACAACATGAGTCCAGAAAAAAAAAAGTCAATACTTCTGGTCAAGATGGAGGCATAGGTAGACATGCTTTGTCTCCTTGCACAAGCACAAGAAGGATCACAACTAACCTCAAAAGAAAAAACATCCAGAACTGCTAGGAAATTGAACTGTATGGAAGTCAGACAACTGAGTATTTAAAGAAGCCATATTCATCCAAATGGGTAGGAAGGGCAGAGATGGGGAGCCGGGGCAGAGAGAACATGGTATGGTGGTGACAAGGCAGCAGTGGTGAGGTGGTAGTGCTGGTGGTGGCGGCCAGTGGAACAGGCAGTCCCACATTCACATGTGGCAGATAAAAATAGGGAAGGATATCTGGGGAACAAGCCATCCTAGCCCCAGGAGAAAATGCACAGCCCAGGGTTTTAGCACTAGAAAAATAAAGCCTTACAAATTCTGGCTGTAAAACCAGTGGGGGTTGGAGCATGGAAGAAACTTCCAGTCTCTCAAGAGAGTCCATTTAAAGGGTTCTCATGGTCCTAGAACATATACAAACCCACTCACTTTGGAAATCAACACCAGGGCAACAGCTAGAAGGGTGCCAGTCACATACAGGAAGTGGGTGAAGTGACTGGAAATGGGGTGAGTACCAAGCAAGCCTCCAGGAGCCAGGCAGTGTCATTGTGCCCTTTCCTACTCCTTCCTCCTCACACACAGGGCCACAAAGCAGTGAAGTGGGTTGCCATACCCTGGCAAATACCAAAGGCTCTGCACCATACAACTTAACAGGTGCACTAAGACAGAGAGTCAAAGCACCTAATACACAGAAATAAACACAGGGAGGCTGCCAAATTGAGGAGACAAAGAAATATGGCCTAAATGAAAGAACATAACAAAACCCCAGAAAAAGAACTAAGTGAAATGGAGATAGCCAACCTATCAGATGCAGAGTTCAAAACACTGGTGATAAGGATACTCAGAGAACTAATTGAGTACAGCAAAAGCATAAGGGAAGGAATGAAGACTACATTAAGTGAAATAAAGAAAAATCCACAGGGAACCAACAGTGAAGAGAAGGAAGCCAGGGTTCAAATCAATGATTTGTATCATAAGGAAAACAAACATTCAATCAGAACAGAATGAAGACACAAGAATTCAAAAAAAAAAAAAATGAGGGCAGTATAAGAAGACTCTGAGACATCTCCAAAAGTGCCAACATCTAAATCATAGGGATGCCAGAAGGAGAAGAGGAACAGCAAGAAATTGAAAGTGTATTTGAAAAAATAATGAAAGACAGATTCCCTAATTTGGTGAAGGAAACAAACATGAAAGTCCAGGAAGCACAGAGAATCCCAAATAAGATGGACTCAAAGAAAACCACACAAAGATACATCATAATTAAAATGCCAAAGGTTAAAGATAAACAGAGAATCTTAAAAGAAGCAAGAGAAAAGCAGAGAGTTACCTACAATAGAGTTCCCACAATCAGCTGATTTCTCAAAAGAAGCTTTGCAGGCAAGAAGGGACTGGCAAGAAGTATTCAAAGTGATGAAAAGCAAAGACTTACAACATAGATTACTCTACCCAGCAAAGCTATAATTTAAAATGGAGAGTGGGCGCCTGTTCAGAAGCACGTGGGCAGTGCTGGGGGAGATTGCAGGTATTATGTTTATAAAAAAAAAAGTTCAGGACTTCCGGCCAAGATGGAGGCATAGGCGGACACATTGTGCCTCCTCTCACAACCAAAATTAAAGACAACAAAGATTTAGAAACAAGAAAACAACCAGAACTCAGAAAATTGAACTGTTTGGAAGTCCAACAACAATTCATCCAGACCGGTAAGAGGGGCGGAGTCGTGGCAGGAAAAAGCAGAGGTGCGGACCGGGCACACAGGCAGCAGCGGCTGGCAGATCCCAGGTGCACAGGCGGAGGCTAGCAGGCCCCGGGCATGGGGTGACAACTGTGCAGATCCAGTGAGGCCGCACAAGGCGGCTGGCTGACCGGGTGGTCCCACATTCACGTGCAGGTAATCCAGGCAAAGGGGAAGCAGTGGAAGGGACTGGAATCCGAGAGAGAGCAGAGCAAGCGCCATTGTCTCCTCTCAGACCCCACCCCCACATACAGCGTCACTACCCAGCGACTGGGCTGTCCCGCACCCTGGGGAACACCTAAGGCTCCACCCCTCACTACCTAACAGCTGCGACTAGACAAAAAACAACAACAACAACAACAAAAACCAGAAATGAAAATGGCTCAAACTGGAGAACAAATCAAAGCCTCAGAACCAATTTATCCAAGCGACTAAGAGATAGCCAACCTATCAGATGCACAATTCAAAACCCTGGTCATCAGGATGCTCACAGAATTGGTTGATTTTGCTCACAAATTAGATGAAAAACTGAAGGCTACAATAAGTGAAATGAAGAAAAATGCATGGGGAACCAACAGAGATGGGAGGAAAACTGGGACTTAGATCAATGGAGTGGACCAGAAGGAAGAAAGAAACAACCAAACAAAAAAACAAGGAAGAAACAAGAATTCAAAAAAAATGAGGAGAGGCTTAGGAACCTCCAGGACATCTTTAAATGTTCCAACATCCGAATTATAGGGGTACCAGAAGGGGAAGAGGAAGAGCAATCAGTGGAAAACTTATTTGAACAAATAATAAAGGAGAACTTCCCCAATCTGGCAAAGGAAATAGACTCCCAGGAAGTCCAGGAATCTCAGAGAGTCTCAAAGAAGTTGGACCCAGGGAGGAACACACCAAGGCACATTATAATTACATTAGCCAAGATTAAAATGAAGGATAGAATTCTAGAAGCAGCAAGGGATAAGGGGACAGTCACCTACAAAGGAGTTCCCATCAGACTGTCAGCTGATTTCTCAAAAGAGACCTTCCAGGCAAGAAGGGGCTGGAAAGAGGTATTCCAAGTCATGAAAATCAAAGACCTACATCCAAGATTGCTCTATCCAGCAAAGCTGTCATTTAGAATGGAAGGGGAGATAAAGTGCTTCTCAGATAAGGTCAAGTTAAAGGAGTTCCTCATCACCAAGCCCTTATTATATGAAATGTTAAAGGGACTTATCTAAGAAAAAGAAGATAAAAAATATGAACAGTAAAAAGACAGCAAACTCACAGGTATTAACAACCAGACCTAAAACAAAAGCCAACTAAGCAAAAAACTACAACAGGAGCAGAAACACAGAAATGGAGATCACATGGAGGGTTTGCAATAGGGGAGTGGGAGGAGGAGAGAGGGGGACAAGGTACGTAGAACAAGTAGCACAGACGGTGGGTAGAAAATAGACAGGGGGAGGGCAAGAATAGTGTGGGAAATGTAGAAGCTAAAGAACTTATGACACATGAGCATGAACTAAAGGGGGGAATGTGGG